>JARHVA010002809.1:2077500-2342500 GCA_037957365.1 Torreya grandis | reverse complement strand
TTGAGCATGATTAAAAGGGACCCCACAAAATAAAAGAGACATAGCATAAAGTTTTTAGCCTAAGCTAGAAACATAATAAAAAAGGACCCTATGAATAGAATACATGGAATAAATTTTAGCCTAGGATTTTTATTTCATAAATTCAATTTAAAACTTTAGGCTAAGTCTAGGATAATAAAGGGGACCCTGCATTATTTAGACTATGTCAATACCAATATAGATCAAAGGGTCATAGCATATAAAAGAGACCAAGCATGGGAATTAAGCTAAGTCTATAGCATGGATAAGTGTTCCCATGCAAGTTCAAATTTAATTCAAAATTTATCCTAGGTTAAAGTCTTAGATTATGGCTAAAAATAGATATAGTTAATCTTTGATATGCCATAAGTTAAAAAATATCAATTTGACATTGAAGCACAAATCCCTAAGCATGTTCACCCCCCAAATGAGATTAAATTGAACCTAAAAAACATAAGTAAATTTTTTTAGCAACCTAGGATGGGATAAAATCATGATCATTTAAAACATAAAGGACCTAGTAAAATACTTTTGATTAAGGCCTTAGCAGTATTAATAAATACAACTAGGACCTAAATGAAAGTTTTAAACTAAATCTATAATAAAATGTTTCCCATGTAAATTTGAATCCCTCTTTAAAAAAACCTATGCTAAACATTCTAAGACTAAGGTTTTACATGTTTTAGATATGGATTCAATTAATTAATCAAAGACCAAGGATTATTCAAAGTAAAAAGTCAAATCATGAAGATTAGATCTTGACCATTCCAGATGGACTCTATGAATCTTGTCACTAGAAATGTCCTTTTAGAATGCCATTGTTGTAAATCAAATTAAATTACCCACTAATGGATTATTGTTCAAGTAATCTTTGAGAAGGCACCCATATGATACAAACAAGAAAAAATTAGTATTTTCATACATTTTTCAGGTCTCTTCCAATGTTCAAACAGGTTCATAAGAATCTTTAATGGCATCCCTATGTTCAACCTACAAGCTTAGATTGTATTTAGACATGTTTATTTATGTTTCTACATCACCAATGAGCTATATATCCTTTTAGATTTGCCTCACATCATTAGATCATTTTTTATGGATCAATGTAATTCATTAATCTCTAAAATGTGTTCAAGCTTTAATCTATACTAGGCCTCAAAGTTGTGCCACTTATCAATCCTGTGGGCCTTATGAGCTCTATATCTTATCAATTATACTAGTTAATTCACTTTTTCCATGTGGTGGTCCCATGTTCTTCCTAGGCATCATTAAAAATCCTTGACTCGATATGCTCTATTGATCTAAATCTATACACTTGAACATGTATTATCCATCCTTGTTAAGGTGATCAATGTTTAACTGGAGTTTGTGTCTTGAATTTTCAACACCAATATTGCTTCATTCAATCTTCATCATCCACTTAAATGTGTTCCATTGATCATGATCCATGGGGTTGAGCGAGATTGGTCCTATGGATTAGAATCTTTGCCGTGTTTGGTCCATCTCGCACTATTCAATTAACTCCACCCAAGTAAATGTAAAATGTTAATCTTATAAATGAAGACAATGGTTAAGTTAGTATGAGGGATTATATGTAACTTAGGATAAATTCTAAAGTCTTTTTATTTTAATAAACATGAACAAGAATTGAGGACTAAGATATTAGTATACATTTATAACAAAAGGACACTATGTATAATAAATGGAACAAAGGGTTTGGGACATAAAGGGACCAAGCATGAATTTTTTAGACTAAGGTTTGGTCATGTTAAGAAACATTACTAAACCTTAGTATAAAAATTTAACTAAGTCCATATAATATTCAAAGTATTCCCACATAAAATGTTCCCACCAAGTTTGAATTTGGTCTTATGCTTAGGGTATTTTGAATGAGGTTTTCAAGAAACTTAAACATGGATTCAATTCAACTCTCAAAAGACCAAAGGCTAGTAAAAAATCAAGATAAAATTAAAATCATGAAACCCAATCACTTTTCATTCCAGGTGGACTCCATTAAACCTGCAACTTGAAACATAAATATTTAATGTTAGCACTTTAGATAAGATTAAACTAGAACCATGAATAAATAAGTTAGCCAGACCATAGTGTGGATGATATTCAAATAAAAATAATGTGTAATCATGATAATTACACTTTGATAAAGTGAATCTTCAATTTAAATGTACAAATTTGCATAATATGACAAATGGGTCCCCATTTTTTAGAAATCAGGGAATGTTGACCTCAATAAATGGTGACTTTTGGGGGAAACATAGTAATATGTTAGAATTCAAAGACTCTAGTTTAGACAAATAATTAATCTACTTATTCCATTTGATTAATAAACATTATTAAGATTAGTTCATGGTTATAATAAATCTTTCATATGCATAGTTAGGATAAAACATCAAAGCTTAGCCATGTTATGTGTGTGCTTTGATTCCACTTATTACCAAAGGATTTAGAGAACAACTTCTAGGTTCATAAATTTAATTTTTAACACTAACTTTCAACATATTTGATATTCATTAAGAACCATGATTTAGCTCAAATAAGGCTTGGGAATTTCTCTACTACTAGCTAGGCATCCATATCCCCAATAGAGATGCCTTTGGATCCACTCAAGGCCTTTCTCCATTGCTATCTAGGCATCCATAGCCTCAATGGAGATTACTATAATCACCTCTACATAGAAAGATTTTGGTTTTACAATAAGATCTTATTTCTAGATTTTTTAGATCATTTTTGGCTTTCCAAAAAATGTTGGGAACTAGGTTATCTAAGTTTAGGGATTTATTCAAATGTTTGATTTTTATACAATCATCCTTGCCTATAAACTTTATCCTAGGTAATTAATGTTTTTTCTAAAAGTGTGAGCATGACTATGTACTAATAGTTTAATCTTTCATCCCACATGTGAAATCCTTATTAAAACCAATCTTAGGTTAGAATAGGTTTTAAAATCTTAAGTAATAATTTCCTTATCCATCAATATTTACTAGTTTATTTATACTACAACATCAAGCTCATATTTTAACAATCCATTATCAGCCAACATTGAGAAATCATACAAACATTTTTAAACTATAAATCTCTTGAGAAGTTAGATAAAACTTGAGCTGAGGGCTATCCCAAAAGGACTTATTAGAAGAAATCAACAAAATAAGAGAAAACAAATATAAACAGACACTATATAAAAACAAGGGACATGAAGGGAAAAAGAAAGAAACAAAAAACAAGAAAGAACCTAAACTAAGCCATACACTAATGCCATAAAGTACTTACCTCTGTGATCAAATGTAAAATTATTTAGTCTACTACAAAACCTTGAAGCATGATTACTTCCATTCAATGGCCTCTTATTATGGATAGGAACACTTGTATGCTTGTGTCTTATAGGTGATGTAGCTTGGTCTCCTACTAGAATTCTTAGATGCATGGATCAAAGATATGAATCTAAGACCCAGTCATCTTCTTCCCAAATCCTTATGTCTTGCATCAAGAGTGTTAATTCTCCTTCATATATAGATATATAGTGGCTTATATCATCTTAACTCAATAATGGTAGCTCGACTAGTATCTTTAGACTAATGTCTTCATTAGGTTCTTTTTGAGGTGGACATGGACTACCAATATTTGCATAAAAATCTTCCAATTCATCATAAAAGTATTCTTCATCCTAATCAACTAAATGATGCTCATATATAATCTTATCATTAGAAACATGTTGGTCCATGCTCCTAACCTCTTGATGAATTCATATGACAATTCCTGATCTATTTCACCCACTTCATCTTCATCCTTGATGAATAAAGGTAGATCTTCTACCCAATTGAGTTATAACTCATCTAGTTTTGGGACCTCTAGGATGTTATTAATCCCTTGGAATGCTTCAATTTATTTCAAAAAATCTTGGTGTAATTGCTGCCCATGGTCATCTTCTTCAACAGTATCTTCTATTCCATTAGTGACTTCATATGAAGTGTCTTCATAGTTATCTTTTCAATAGAAGTCCATTTGTATATGATCTTATTCATGGGGATGATCATCTTGAATATTTGTTCCTTATTCTAGAGTATATTTAGTTTCACTTTCATCTTCAAATATAAATTCAAAAGCATCTATCATGAAACCTTGAGATGTCCTTGTAAATCTAGATGTCCCTACAATATTGTCTTAGTTAGGCACAATTTTAGTTGTATCCCTTTCACATTGAGATGCTTCATAAACATTGCAATGATTAGCCAAATCTATATCACATAAACTCATTTGTATTTTTTCAAATGATCCATTATTATTCTTATCATGAAACTCATTTGGAGACCTATTGAACCTTTAATAATATTAACCCTTGTCAAAATTTTCCCCACTATTTTCCACTTATTTTTTCAACTAAATAAAGTCAGTGATCAATTTTTGGAACATTTATAATATCAAATCATTTGAATTTTTTGGTGTCTTAAGTTCATGAATTGGAGCATTACTACTAGTTATGGGCACTAGAGTTATATGGTTTTGTGGATAGGATCCACTTGTAGTGCCATTAAAGAACTCTAGGTTTTGGCCAAGATATTTATGACTCAAGGGTAATTGGTTATGAACTAGTGTTAAAGTAGGTATATTAATAATGGAATTCATGATGGGCCAATTTGAACTGACATTAGGCATGGAATACATCATTTGACCTTGGGGCTACATTTGGTCATTAATGATCATGGCTTCAGAGTAGGCCTAGGTCAATATGTTTATGACTGAAAGAGACTTTTTTAAGAACATAGAGGTTATGGGATCTATAACATCCTTATAAATTTATAAGGATAAAGCCCCATTGGGTATATAAGGGGCTATGGTTCTACTGAACATTTTTTGGAATTGAGTGTTAAAAGCTCTGATCATTTCATTAACATCCCTTTTAATTATGGTGAACTAATGATATAGGATACAGGGACTAATAATTTTTCCAAATTGATTAATGAAAACATTATTAAAGTCATCTCAACTAGGAATATAGTTTTCTAGAATGTTAAGAAACTAATCATATACAACATCTCTGAAAGTGAATGGGAACAATCTACATCTTACATCTTCATGAACTACATTGAACAAACTCATAGTAACTTTGATTGAATTAATATGTTTTTTAGTAGTGATAACATTATTAGAACTAAAAGAAGGAAAATACCTTTCAGGGTTTTGAGGAAAATAATGTATTATAACTAGTACATTGATTGAAGAACCACCTAGCAAAGCCATATCTTGAACACATGAGTACCTTGAATTGTGAAGTGTTTGAGACTTTGGGAATTTTACTCACCTAAGCCTTGCCTTGGAAAAATCTAGCTTGTGGCCTTGAAACTTTTTAAAAATATGATGCATCAAACCAACCTTTATAAAGTATAATGATTTAGTTTTCACATTAAGCTAATTTTACACAAATATATGTAAAGCATGACTATCTTTAACTAAATAAGTTCAAAGATACATCTAAACTAATCAAATGAGAGGGATCTTTACACTTCTGAGCTTGAATAAACTCAAATTTACAATGAATAGTCCATATTTGTAAAAAATTTATATTACTAACCTTAAACACAAGGAATACACAAATCATGAACTACCTTTACACAAATATCTATGGATATTCAAATAATATAGATATTTAGCTCAAAAAAGCCTAAAGACTAGTCTAAAACCATCAAGATCAATTATATTTACATAATTATGATCAAAGGAACATAAATATGGAAAGAATACACTAATATTTAATCAAAACACACCAAAATTAGCAAATATTTTTTAAATTTACTAAGATCTAAGGGCCCTCCTTCTAGCGCTAGTGAAGCTCCTCCTGTCTATTCCTAAATGTGTACCATAGATTCCTAGAGTGTTTAAGAAACACTTCTCATTTTAAAATTCCTAATAATATAGTGCATGATTTGTAGGTTGTAATAATCATATTATCCTTGATGGAATAGAGGTAAAACAAGTGACTGTTTCACAATATTTATAATATTTTGTGGTTGGGAGCCATTGTGACCAAATAATAAATCTATGTAAAATGTGAAATATCTATGCTAATAATAGTGAAATATGATCAAGATCTAATCTAAAATGGATATTTACAATGATAATTTAAACTAAGGTGATTCAGTTTAAAAAAAAGAGAGAAAAAGGAAGGGTAGGGTAGAAAAGAAAGATGTTGCTAGTCTTTCTTCCAAACATTATGACAAAGTTCAAATCTCATTTGAACATGAATTTAACCAATGTATGAAGTGAAATAGATTAAACCCAAATCACAACATACATCAAGCAAGCTTTTAAGGAAGGTATAAAATGATGTAAATAGGAACCAGGCTCACTTTAAATATTCACTCTTACAAGTAAACAATATTAGACCAAATGCAAAAGAAGTGAAAAAAATAAGCCTAAGAACTTTCAAATAATTTAACATTAGCATAAATTGGAAACTCTACATTCAAGATACACATCCAGAATCCATAGAACCATTCAAATCTAGAAACTAGATCAAATAAAAGAGAGAGAAGCCATGATAATAAACAAATAGACAAATACTAAACAATCTTCACATAATTCCTTGCTTGTATTAATTTCTCCAAGTTTACAAAGTAATTTGAATATAATAACTCCCTCCTTTTTTATAATGAACAATACCCCTTTTATATAAGATCAAGGTGGTATGTTGGTTAGTCTTATCCAATTATATTTGTACAAGTATATGGGATAGGTGTTCCTTCCATTGCATTATAAAACAAATTACCTTTTCTAATAGATTGATCTATAGACAATCTATTTTACTAGTTACTCATGGCTGTGAACTATTAAATTTATCACTAGTGGTCTACAGTCCAATTATATATTGAATTATGCTCATATTGATGGTAGTTCAACTTTTGGCTTGATTATGGTGATCACAAGGTTGAACTAAGGCTTTTCTAAGTATTTTATAGTGCTTAAATGGTAGGAACATTTGGACATAAGTGAGCATTATATGGCCCACTAGATATTTAGTTCCCCTTGATTTTTATTTATATGCCATCATCCTAGCACCTACATGGCATCCTTGTGGCACTTTCACAACATTTTACTCATCAATGCTTAAAAAATGAGCATTTCCTTTTAAAATTTCTTTCCTCATCTCATACCATCTAGTTGATTTGCATGAATCAATGTAGTTCATTGATCTCAATCCTTAGATTTAAATTCCATTGGCTACCTCTACTATATTCTACATGGTTATGATATATGTTCTTACTACATTTTATCTAAGTTACATTTAAAAGTCCTCTTTTAGCATGCACCATCTGATCTTGTCCATGAGATCAAATACATGTCATTGATCCTAAAAAATTCCTAGGCTTTAATCTACACTAGGATCTAAGGTTGTGCTACTTGGCAGTCCCATGGGCCTTTTAAGCCTCATTGAAAAGTCCAACTTGATCTCACTCCATTTGATCAATTATGTCTAATAAAATGCATCCTATTAGATCTTGATTTGATAGGTGGACTGTCATTTGTTGCTCAATATCCTTTTAATGAAATGGTGACACATGTCACCACCTTGCTTTTCCTGAAGCCCTTCATTGAATCTTTGACTTGGTATGCATTGTCATATCTTTTTTGTTTGAGAAAACATGAATCGTAGATCCTATAGATATGCACAATGTTTAATTAAGGTTCAAGGAACATTTAGAACTTAGCATAAGGTTTTCATACTATGGTTTTATTTCATATTAAATAAACATGACTTAATACCTTAGGCTAAGAACATTTAAGCTAAGATTTGAGCATAATAAAATGGACCCCATGAAATAAAAGAGACAGTGTAAAGTATTTAGCCTAAGTTAGAAACATAATAAAAAGGGATCTTACGAATAGAAAACATGGCATAAATTTAAGTCTATGATAATAAAGGGGACCCTACATTAGTTGGACCATGTTAACATTAACATAGACTAAGGTGTCATATGATATAAAAGAGACCAAGCATGGGAATTAAACTAAGTCTATAGCATGGATAATTATTCTTGTGCAAGTTAGAATTTAATTCAAAAAGTGACCTCGATTAAAGCCCTTACATAATGGATTTAGCATGGATAAAAATAGATCTTGTTAATATTTGATAGTCTATAGCCTAAAAAAGATCAATTTGACATTGAATCACAGAGGCCTAAGCATGTTCACCCCCCAAATAAGATTTCATTGAACTTGTAAAACATAAGTAATCATTTTTAGCAACTTGGGATGGGATAAAAGCATGATCATTTAAAACATAAAAGACCTAGCAAAATACTTTTGATTGAGGCCTTAGCAGTATTAATAAATATAATTAGGACCTAAATGGAACCTTTAAACTAAGTCTGTAATAAAATGCTTCCCACATAAATTTGAATCCCCTTTTAAAAAAATAGGCTAAACATTCTAAGACTAAGGTTTTACATGTTTTAGATATGGATTCAATTAGTTAATCAAATACCAAAGACTATTCAAAGTAAAGAGTCAAATCATAAAGATTAGATCTTGTCCATTTTGGATGGACTCCATGAATCCTATCACTAGAAACATCCTTTTAGGCTATCATTGTTGTCAATCCTATTAAATTACCCACTAATGGATTTTGGGTTGAGTCATCTTTGAGTAAACACTCATATGATGCAAACAAGAAAAAATTAGGACTTTCATTCATTTTTCAAGGCCCTTTCAATGTTCAATCAGGTTTGTAAGAAGCTTTAATGGTGTCCCTATATTCAACATATAAGCTTAAACTATATTCGGACATGTTTATTTATGTCTCTGCATCACTAGCAAGCTCTATATCCTTTGCAATGTTAGCTTTACCTCATATTGTTAGATCATTTTATATGATTCAATGTGGTTCATTGATCTATAAAAGGTGCTCAAGCTTTAATTTATACTAGGCCCTGAGGTTGTGCCACTTGGTGGTCCTATGGGCCTTTTGAGCTCTATATTATATTAGTTATACTAGTTTATGTGCTTTCACCATGTGGAAATCATGTGTTCATCTTGGACATCATTGAAAATCCTTGACTCAATATGATCCATTGATCTAAAATTTTATGCTTGAACATGTATCATCGATCCTTGTTAAGGTGCTCAATGTTTAACTAGGGTCTACAACTTGAATTTTCAATGTTGATGTCACTCTGTTTGATCTTGGTCATCTACTTAAATACATGTCATCAATAACAATCCATGGGGTTGAGCGAGATTGGTCTCGTAGATCAGAATATTTAGCTTCTTGGGTACATCTCGCACTATTTGATTAACTCCACTCAAGTAAATGTGAGATGTTGATCTTAAAAATGAACACAATGTTTAAATTAGGATGAGAGATTATATAGAACTTAGGATAAATTATAAGGTCCTTTTATGTTAATAAACACAAATAAGACTTTAGAACTAAGATATTAGTCTACGTTTATAACAAAGCGACCATGCATATATTAAAGTTAGACCATTTTAAGGTAAAAGGTAATAAGGGGCTTGGGACATAAAGGGACCAAGCATGATTTTTTTAGACTAAGATTTGGTCATGTTAAGAAACACAACTAAACCTTAGTATAAAAATTCAACTAAGTTCATAGCATATTCAAAGTGTTCCTATGTAAAATGTTCCCACCAAGTTTGAATTTGGTCTTGTGTTTAGGGTATTTTGAATGAGGGTTTTAGGAATCTTAAACATGGATCCAATTTGAATTTTAACAAACCAAAGTCTAGTAAAAAATTAATTTAACATTAAAATCATGAAACCCAAGCATTATTCATTCCAAGTGGACTCCATTAAACCTACAACTTTATACATAGATATCCAATGTTAGTACTTTAGATAAGATTAAACTAGAACCATAAATAAATAAGCTAGCCAACACATGGTGTGGATGATCTTCAAATAAAAATAATGTGCAATCATGCTAATGACACTCTGATCAAGTGAATCTTCAATTTCAAGGCATACATTTTCATAATTTGACACATGGCTCCTCATTTTTTTTAAACGTGGGTATGTTGACATCAATACCTTTATTTCCCTTTAATGTATATATAAAAGGAAGATCAAGCAATTATTATGTCCTTACTCCCATTCACAAAGGATAACCTTTCATATAGATAAAGGGGCATGCTTTAAAGGGTTCATTTTTGTGGTCATATGTGGGTGGGCACTATCACTATAGGATTAGATTAATATATATTCTATGGTGGTGGACACAAACACAAACACACACACACACACACACACACACACACACACACACACACACACACACACACACACACACACACACACACACACACACACACACACACACACACACACACATATATGGGTTGGGTCCCCTCCCTATATATAACATAAAAATATATATCATGAAAATTTGATATCACTTCACTCTCCCTATCTAATCAGATGAATGATCTCCATATCCAAGTAAATCGATGACTAACCATATGAATAGACTAATGATTCAATCGATCAATCAGCATACAAATCTATCTCTATATCAATATTTTTTTCATCTCCATTTATATATATAGCCATCACCCTTTCACCTATAATTGAACATCCCTTTCCCATTTATAATTATTAACATTAACCCCAAATCTATATTCTCAACCTTGAACGCATAGATTAGATGATGCTATATCTCTATTTGGTATCAACCCAACATGACATGAATGGAATTTTCTCAACCACCACTGATATGTTATTGTTATATCTCTCATTTAACTAATCAATGGATTGGTGTCATTTTCTACTGGGGACAATGTCCAAAATCTATATTTAATGAGAATGTTGGATATTAGAGTTTTATAATTCATTGTTTGGGGGTTTTACTTCTGTTGTGATGTCTAAATCCTAAAAAATAGTAAACACAAATCTAACTCTAGTTTGTAGAAAATAAAATCTAACATGTTTGCTAATTGATATCTCCTATTGGCACTCACACCATCAACATTCAAAACTTAAACATCTATAATAATACATATGATGTCCTCACTTGACTTGACCATCTAGGTAGGACAATGTGATATTATAAAATTAAAAAATGTTATTTATTGTCAATTAAACTGCTTATGACAAATTATGAATATGGAGATAAGTTTAAAAACTTACTTTCTATGAAATTGAAAGACACACTCTTTCATAAATTAAATGTGCTTGTATTGAATTGAAATAAATCTTGCATGTAGTGGAAACACACTTTCATTAAATGAAATTCAGACTTTGATTTTGAAAATGAAATTCACACTTGCTTTTGAAATGGAAATCACACTTACATTTAAAATAAAATTACACTCTGTAGTAAATAAGATAGGCCTAAATTAAAGAAATAATTCTAAACTATAAAACTAAAAGTACCAATTTGTCCTGATCTTCAAAGAGAAGTGAGCCCTTGCTCCTTCCTCTAAATAAGAACTATTTTACTCAGTAATGAAAAGGAATGTTGAACTTTATTTCATTATGAAATGAACATATACAAATATGAAATACTACATTAGAATGCTTCTAATTTGTAATTTCAACAAATTTATAATTTATACACTAATTGCTAGCTATCTAGAATGAGAAGGAGATATGTAATTAGCATATCTCAATATCTATTGAAAGAGTAAAAAATCTACCAATCAAAATGGATAAATTTGCTTATTCAAAATATAGATGATCTAGGAGTCAGATCCCATGCTTCTAAGAAGACATTGGAACTGACTCAACTAACAATAGATGTTAAATAACTAACATAGATCTAAAGAGACTTATCCAATTTTATAAAATAGAATTATAAATATATCCAGATCATTTTAAACCATTACTATGAATGGTAATATATAAAATAAGATATCTAAATATGGAAAGTCTATTTATATATAATAGATATATTTAGAATCACTACTTTGATCAGTAGGATGTAGTTGAACATATTTGGAGCATACTTGAGTGTCTTCAAAGCATTCTATATAGGTCTTTAAAACATGTCTAGACATCTTCGAAGCATTATGTAAAGGTCTTCAGAGTGTCTTTAGATCATCTTTAGAGTGTGTTCATAGCACCTTATAAGTGTCTTTGAAGCATCTTTAGAGTGTCAGATTTTTGGATCTCATTTTCTAAATCTTCAAAACTATAGCCAAAAAGAGTTACCAAAATTGTTTGATGTCTTCTCAAAATTATCCCACCATTAGGATGTGTTTTTATACAATAAACTATTCTCATTTTATCTAAATTAGACATAATAACAAGGTAAAGAATTAGTAATGTATCATATACAAATAAAGTACAAATTGCATTCATTTCTTACATAGATAAGACCTTAAGTATTAAATTTAATGTAGTATATAACTAAAAGGAAACACTTATGGATATTTTGTATTAGATATAATGAGCTATATAGAATGCTCATAATTTCTCCCCCACACTTTACCTTTTGTAAGTCCTCTTGTAAATAAGTGGAATAACTAATCTTCAATCCAAAATTCCATATTTTAGCCATTGACTAAGATCATAAATATGAAAATGGTGTCCATATTCATGATGCCATCAAGACAAGAATCCATAATCCCTTACTACTATGTTTAGCCCATCCTAAAATTCAATTTTTGCCTGATTGTGCCAACTCTACCATGGAGATAGAGGACAAAAAATTATTGGAGGCCTAAATCTCATTCTAATCCATACATCTAAGCCTCATTCATCTAAGAGCTGAGTGATAATCTATGTAATTTCTTGATCTCTCCTCAGACTTCATCTAATGGTGGTGGGACTCAAGACTTCCCTGCACTTTAAATAAACAAGTAAATTCTCCCACCTAAATATGATGACATTGATGAATTGGTGGAATGTTGGTTCAAAAAAGTTATAAAAGCTACCAAATTGGCTCTTAATAATTCATGGTATTTATTATTCATGTACATGTGGTACATTGGTTTAAAAGTAATAATAATCTTCATAGCCTCTAAAAATTAGGGTTCATACATAGACCTGTGGTGTTCTATAATTTTAGAAATTTATTATTCGATTGTTACCATGCTATTTTATTTATCAATGTAGAGAGGAAAGCATGCAATTGTCTTTCCCCTACAAATAAATTTACTATAAAACTAAATTGATAACCTAACAACATGTTTAAACTATAAAATTCATAAATTTCATCATCTTTTTGTGGTACTCTTGAGAAAGACATCCATAAACATGTGTTCATCTTCAATAATATGAGGAAATCCAAGATAAATTAAATATATCTATCATTTTAAAAATTTCTCATGAATAAAAAGAAAACAAATAGAGGAAGGTTCCCTCTATACTAGCAATTTTTTAAAAATTGCACAACTATTTTGGATAAAAGTCTGAGTTTTTTACAATTATTATTGAGACTCCACTTTAATATTAGCATTTTCATCCTCCAACTTCTAAATTTTATGTTGGGTTGTGTTCTATGCTAAAATCATTTCATGGAGTGGAAGGGGGAATGAAGGAACAACTCTTGTAGGTCCTTCAGTCTGGACTACTATTTCCCTCATCTCCCTCTACATGGCTTGTAGAGAGGCTTGTAACTCAGAAGTCTGAGTGGTTAGATCTTGTATTCTATTACTGTGTTGAAAAATAAATGCATTTCTATCAGAAATAGTCTATTGTAAATTATTAATCTAAGTATTTTTTATCAATAATAGAATTTTACAAATCAATAATTTGGTTATCTTTAATGGTAAGAGAATTATATAAAGTACTTAATTATTGAGTTTGGGAAAACATTAGATTATGTACTCTAGTTTGATCAACATTAATTACTATAAGAAATACTCTTGTGCCCTAGCTTGAGTGATATACTCTTCACATCTTCTTTCTAAATTGGATAGTTAGGTTCTTACCTTATAATGTTGAACATAGAAAATCTAATTTTGTTTGTTTCTAATGAATTATTTCTTCATGTCTGGATAAAACCACAACATAGTGCAAGTGTTATTATTCATTACCAGGCTAGGGGGAAGATGGAACTTATTGTATTAATGGTACTTTATCCTTATTAGTATCAAAGGGTAAAGGACACTCTACTTCTTGAGTCACAATTTCTTTTGCAAGGGTTTCTTCTTCAAATATAATTTTTTGTTCATGGATTTCTTCTTTGGCTACTTATTCAACATCTATAATGTCTATGGGATAGATTAAGATTCCCAAAGTCTTAAATACCTATACATCTTCTTCTTCCTCCTACAAAATGAGTTAATGACTTTGTCATAGCTTGATTGGAGGTTTACAGTTTTCTATATAAATGCCCATTCATCTTTTTGATCTTCACCATAACATATTTAGAGATGAGGGTGCCAAAGATGGGCCTTCTTCAAATTAGGCTATGGTAGAAGGAGGAAAGATAGGTCATGGTGTTTTATTGATATAAATTTTGGAGAATTTATGGAAAAAGTAAGACCAAGCCTTTTCACCCTTAGGTTTTTACAAAAAATAAAGCTAATAGATGAGGGTAACCAACGTAGGGTGTCCGATGGACCTAGTACCTCTTTTTAATTTTAGATAAACATTGATTAGAGAATTATGAATAAAATTTGGAATATTTATCTGGTACTCTTTATTGGTGGCTCATTTCCTCAGATGAAGAAGAAGTCACATGGCATCTCCACCGACCACTATAAATTGGCCATCACAAATAAGATATTTCATAACCTATAATATAATATTATGACATAGGTGTGGAAGGTTGTCTCTTATAATTCATTTGAGCACACCTTGTGGGGATTTGGCCAATTTAGGATGGGAATCATTTCCTTTAATAAATATTTGAATCAAGTCTACAAAACTTATCTTATCTATAACAACTACACCCTCCTCAAGAATTCTAGAGAGTGCATTGATCATAAAAAGATCTAATAGAGTTTATGTACCTCTAAAAATAGGATGGTCCTCATAAAAAATTTAAAATAATTTTGCACAATATCTTCATGAAAAACCTAAAACATTTTCAATAAATATAACCACCTTGCTAACTCAAAGATATCTCTAGATGATTCATCTTGAAGTAATGCGTCTGAAGATTCTAGTTCACTTTTTGTATTCCTTCATCCCATCTTTAGAGTTTTTACTAATTTCTTGAAAACCTGATTACACTATGAAAAAATAGAGTTCAAAATTGCATAGGATATAAAGGAAGGCAAGAAACTAGGGATATGATGCAATAATGGATATCAATGACAATATATAATGAATAGTAAATCAATGTATATCATGAAATTATGATAAAAGTTATGGTAGAAATTATGGTGAGAACTTCAAATCATGTGAGATTTAATGGTAAGGTGATTTTTTTGGTCATTATCAATGATGTGGTATAAAGGTCATAATTGATAGCACTTGAGATAATATACACAATGATTTTTTCATCACATCATATCTTTTTTGAAAAGGTACTTTTTAAAATAGCATCACATCAAATCTATTTGAAAAGGTATTTTTTATAACACTATCACATCAAATATTTGAATGTGGTGATGAGGCCATTGACTTCATATCCTCATGACATCACCAAAACTTGTCAAATTTAAAAAGTGTTGACTTTCTAATGATTACACATGCATGACATGAAATAAAAAAATGCCTAACCTTTTTGTAAAATAAATATAGTTATACTTTTACCATATAAATCCATGCCTATCTCCTAGAGTTTTACATGTGTTCTGTAGGGATAAACAAGTCTAAGAAGATAGGGTAGTTGACAACAATTCATATTTTGTTGCATAAATGTTTTGTTGAAAAGTTCCATTTGTTATTTCTCACCTTTCAATATTTTATATTTTTTATATTTTTTTATTTTTTTATAAAATTTAAAGGGAGGAAAACTACCATTTTTTGGTTTTTATCACTCCTCCTTTATTGGATGTTTGTTGTAATTGTGATTCAACCTTAGAGGAAAAAGTAGGTTGTTCCACAAAATCAAATTGGTCTTGATTCTACTCAATAAACTCCTCCTTGTTGAGAGGTGTTTTTTACACTTTAAGTCTATGACCATTGACCCAAAGTGTCCTTTGGTCACCATAAATTAGTTGAACCTAGATATAGCCATGGCTAAAAATGGTTTGATTAGGTATGGTCCCAACCATCTTATCTTAAGCTCACCATTGAAATTATGGAATTTATAATCAAATAGAAGTGCCCAATCACCCTCTTGAAACTATATTTCTTAGATGCAAGTATCATGCCACTAATTTATCTATCTTTGGATCATGTTGATTTGAGTGAGTGCATCCATTCTCAATTTATCTAGTCCATTTAATTGCATTATTCTTTCTTTCTATGTTTTATCAAGATCAATTCCCATATGTATTGATGTTTTAAATGTCTACAATTCAAAATATATTGGTAACAAAGGTTTATTTCCATACATAAGTTCATATAGATAGAATCCTATAGTTGTCTTCCATGTTGTATTGTATGCCCAAACTACTTTAGGTACTTTTTCTGCCCAATCTTTTTTTATGCTTTTCACTAGTTTGGAGATAATGTTTTCTAGTTCTCGGTTGGCGACTTCCACTTTCCCATTGTCTTAGGGATGATAGAGTGAATATTTTCTATGATTGATCTAGTATAATTATGTAAAATCCTTGATCATGTTGGACATGAATTGGGGCCCTTGATCTGAAATAATAGATCTAGAAGCTCCAAATCTCAGCATGATCTTATGATATAAGAAATTAGAAAACATTTTATCCCTAGAAAAGGTGAGTGCCTACACTTTATCCCACTTAGTAACATAATCAATACATACTAATAAATATTATTTTCCTTGAGATGGTGAGTTTATTGGTCCAACAAAATCCAAACCTCATTTTTCAAGTGGTTCTAAACTTATTTGAGGATGAATAGGCATATTAGGAGATAAAGTATGCTTATTTATTATTTAACAAGGATCACATTTCCATACAAACCTTTTGATAGTATTTTAAAGAGATGGCCATTAATAACCTACACCAAAGATCTTATGAGTGTTTTTTTTTTCTAAATAATGTCCTCCTTCAAGTTCACTATGGCATGCTCTTATGATGTCATACAATTCATATTCTCTAACACACCTGTGAAGTACATGATTAGGTCTAATTTTAAACAATATGTCTTTAAACCATTTGAAATGAGAACTAGCTCTAAATAAACATTTTCTTTCTTTAGAGGTGAAGGAATGAGGAAACTTCCTTGTTTCTAAGTAATTTGTCATGTCTGTAAACCATGGGGAGTATGTGGATATAAAAAACAACTATTTATATAGAAAAGAGTATTCCATAGGTTCATCCTCACCTGTAGTGATCAATCTAGATAAAAATTCAGCTATAATATTATACTTCCCTAGTTTTTCTATGATGGTAATGTCAAATTCTTGTAATAACAATAGCTATATAATTATTCTTTCACCTACTACTAGTTTATTCGTTAAGTATTTAATAGTTGAATGGTCTATATAAATAAATACCTGGTAACTAGTAATGTAATACCTAAACTTATTTATGACATAGACAACAACAAGAAATTATTTTTCTCTGATAGTGTAATTCTTATCTATGGGAGTAATATTATTTTTGATATAATCAATGGCATACATTTTTACATTCTCCTCTCTCTATCCTAAAATTTATCCTAATGCAATATTAAAAACATCAATATAAATATGAAAACATTTTTCACAATTTGGTCCTTCCAATATTGGAGTAGTCATGAGTTTGTTCTTTGATTTTTCAAAATCTTCTTAAAACTTATCATTCCATACAAATTCACTATCTTTTATTAGCAAAGAAAGCATAGGGGCAACTATCTTGTTAAAGTTTTCAATAAATCTTTTGTAATATCCTACATGACCATGAAATTTTTTAACATTAGTTTATGTTTATGAAATGGGGAGGCTAGAGATGACTTTAATATTTTTGGGATCTACTTTTATTCTTTGAGAAGAGATATATTGTCCTAATACTATCCCTTTATTAGATATTATGATGCATTTATCATGACTTAAAGATACTTGATGTTACTCACATCTAGTAAGTACTTTTTTAAAATTGTTCAAAGCTTCATGAAATGTAGTACAGCGGACAATAAAATAATCCATGTACACTTCCACACAATCATTGGTAAGACAAAAAAATATGGCTAACACTACTCTCTAAAAGGTAATAGGTACATTGCATGATCTAAAAGGAATGACTGTATAAGCATATGTTCCCCAGGAGAACATACATGTAGTCTTATGTTGATCTTCAGAGGATATTCTGATTTAATTGTATCCATTGAAACCATCTAATAAATAAAAATATTATTTTCCTACTAAATTATACAAAACATGATCAATAAAAGGCAAGGGAAAGTGGTCTCTCATAGTAACTTTATTCAGTTATCTTTAGTCTACACAAACTCTCCATTTTCCATTATTTTTAAGAATAAATAACTAGAGGTGAAACCCATTGGCTATCAGATATAGGATAGATAAAACCAAATTCCAATAGTTTTTTATTTTCTTCTTAACAATTTATTTCAAGGTTGGGTTAATCCTCCATTGTGTTTTTCTGACTGGTCAAACATTTTCAGTGTAGATATGATGTGTACAAACACTGGGATGTGTTATTTTCATGTCACTATAATCCTAAGTAAAAAGTTTTGTGTGTTTTACTAATACATAAAACACTTATCTTTCATGTAGGTCAGTTAACCAATTATTGATGTTTAACAATTTACCTAGTTGGATTACAATCTATTTAGTCCCTAGAATAATGGAATTCAATTTTTTGTATTCACTCATCAAGGAATTCAATGGAAATGTGTGTGGTAGTAACATTTGAAGTGTGGCTACATCCTTGTAAAATGTTTCACTTGTGGAAAGGATATTGATCAATGGACAATGAAAATCATGTAAAAATAAATTATGCCCATTTTGAGCCTAGTCAATTATGTCTTGTTGAATGCCTTATGGATGAGATAACATATTTGGTAATCTTGTGTCATTACCTTAATTTTAAATAATGGAGGTGGATCTTCCTATTCATGATTTTTCATATTTGGAGCATAACTATCAGTGTTCAAAGCTAAGCCATTAGTCTTTATAGCTAAGCTAATAGTGTTCAGAACTAAGCTACTAGTCTTTGGAGCTAAACTTTTAGACTTCAAATCAAGACTATCACTCTTTAGAGAAAAATTATTGGACTTTAAAGAAAAACTATTAGGCTTTAGAGAAAAATTGTCAAACTTCAGAGCTAGGCTCCCTTGGTCTAAATTTTTTGTTATTTGTTAGCTAAACTCTTGAGCATGTTTTTTGTGCTAGAAATATTTTTATTGATGTCAAAGGTCTAGCATTATTGGTGAAAAAGGCCCTATTGCATTTAATGATGTTTTTAATATCCATATCTTGGATAATATGTGTTAATATTTACTTAATATTAATGAATATATTTTTGGTTACATAAATTCAAAATAAGGGCCCATGGAGAAGTCAAAGAGTCATGGCGTAAAGACAAAAGAGGAATGGGATGCATTTTCTCATGAAGAGTCATCTTGAGGAATTCCAAGAGTCACCAAGTGAAGACAAAATAGGAAGGGCACAATTTCTTATGAAGGGACACTTTGAGGAATATGAAAAGTCGCCAAGATAAAGAAAAAAGAGGAAAGGATGCATTTGATTATGAAGAGTCACCATGTGAATTTTCAAATGCAAGGATATGAAGGTTCATGCAATTTTGGTACCATTTTCCATGAGGATTGAAGGGTCATAAAGGGTGAATTCCAAAGGTCATTTGGAGAGCTATAAACAAAGGCTTGAGAAGCCATTTGTAATATTTAAGAAGAAAGCATGATTTGTAATTGTCATATCTAGCTTAGAAGAGCAAAAGAGAGAAAAGAAAAAGATATTGTAATGTGTTATCATTTTTTGAGAAAGAAACATTGAGAGATATTTGTGTGGTATACACAAAAGGGATTGGTTAACCTATGGGTTGGTGCTCGCAAATAGTTGTTGTGTTAGTGCTTAGCAAAAGGGTTGGTGCTTGTGAACTTTATAATTTGAGTTTGTGCTCATTCATATACTTGAGATTTTTCTTCATGGTTTTTCCCACATTGGGTTTCTATGTTAAATCTGGTGTCTCTCTTTATCTTGTGTGGTGTTTATTGTTTTATTTTTATTGCATATCTTTAATGTATGGTCAAGTGGAATTTGATTAAGTGAAATTTTATAAGATTTATGATATACTGATTCACCCCCCTCTTATTATATCATGTGTTTAATAATTGGTATCAGAGCAAGTTCCTTTTGAAAAGGTTTTACAACTTGAAGGTAGATTGGGAAAGCACGATGACTAGATTATATGGAGATTTTTATACCACTAAGGCACCTTTATTTGATGGGTCAAATTATGATTTTTGGAGAATAAGGATGAGTAATTACTTTATGGCCCTTGGATTTGACATTTTTCAATAAGTGCTGGAGTAATACAAAGAGCCACCGATACTTGTAACTACTTTGATAGAAAATAAGGAATGTCAAAATAATGCTAAAGATTTAAATGTTATTTTATGTGGTTTATGTGAATTAGAATTTGTTAAAGTTATGCAATGTAAATCTAATCATGAGACTTGGGTAAAACTTGAGTATATTTACAAAGGTGATAAAAAGGTTCAACAGGCTAAGCTTCAGACTTTCAAAAGATAGTTTTAGAGTTTGAAGATGGAAGAGGAAGAAAATATAGCAAGTTATCTTTTATGAGTTGATCAAATAGTAAATCATATTCAAGGTCTTGGAGAAAGTTTAGAAGAGTCAACGGTGGTACAAAAAGTTTTGGGATCTCTACCAATGAGATATGATGCAAAGGTTTCGACAATCAAGGAGATGAAGGATCTTACCAAGCTAAAGATAGATGAACTACATGGTATTCTTAAGGCATATGAGATGTAGACCAAACAAGAGAAACCCTCAAAAAGTGAAGCTACTTTCACAGACATCAAAGAAAGATAAAGCTAATATTCAAGAATCAAGTGACAACTCTAACAATGATGAAGATGACAACAAAGCTCTTTTCATTCATAAACCAAAAATGGACAGAGGTACATATCAAGGAAAATTTCCATTTAAATGTTTTAAATGTGGTAAGATTAGTCATTTTTTAGATATATGCCTAAATAAGAGTAATGATGACAATGAAGAAGTAAAGTCTACATACAATAAAAAATTCAAAGGCAAATACAAGAAGAGATTCAAGAAGAAGAGTTTATATTCCAAATATCTTAGATCAATCAAAGATGGTTGAGTTAGTGACTCAGATGAAGAAGAGAATTTATTCATGACCATACATGAAGATGCCTCTGCAAGCAAAAGTATAGATGATTAAGAAGAATAACATGACGAAAGAGAGGATGAAGCCAAGGTAAATCTATAAGGAGAACTCATTTATGCCTTAGAATAATTAGAAGCTATTGAGAATAAGAATCAAAGATTGAAGCACCAAATTGAGAAAAATGAAAAGGAGTCAAAGGAAATAATCTAAAAGGAATGAAAAAGATCTAACAACACAATTGAAAAAAGTAAAGAATGTGAAAGGTATGTTATTGAAATTACCTCTATAAAAGAAGATATTGAGAAAGCAGTCAATGATAAAGTAGTTAGTGATTTGAAATTTGAGGATAACACTAACGTGTTGAATAAGATCTTAGAAATAAAAAAGGTAATATAATATGAGCCATGTATCATATTTGAAAATAAAAAGAGCTATGTTGAAGCTCATACAAAAGAGGAAACAAAAAGGGAAGAAGTGAAGAATACAAAGGACATCTCAAACAAAGAAGGTTGGAAGGAACAAAGTTATAAAATATAATCAAGATAGAGATACAAAAACTAGTTCTATTCTCATGGTTATTGTTTTTATTGTAATAGATATGGTCATTAAAAAAAAATGTCAAAAAAGAGCTAACAATTTTAAACTCATGCAGAGTCTAGTAGAAGCTACAACTCTTTTGCTTCTATATCAGGGTTTGATGAAGAGGCCAGTTATAAGTGAAATAATTTTGGACACATAGCCCAACATTGTAGAAGTGTGTTCAAGTAAATCAAGAATGACCAAAGTTTAAAGGTTCCATTCATCAAGAAGAAGGTTCAGACATGTTTATGGTAGAAGAAATAACCTAAAGATTCTATGTTAGTTTAGATAGCTTTACACGTAAGAAATGAAGAACAACCATGGCTCATTAATAACAGATGTTTAAGGCACATGATAGGAGATAAGAGAAAGTTCATAACTCTAAATAAGATCAATGGTGGCATAGTGAAATTTAGAGATAAAACCACTGCCAGGATAGCTGAGAAAGGTACTTTGATTTTGGATAATGGTAGAACCAATACTAAGAATGTATTGTAAGTAAAATGTCTTAAGCATAATCTATTGAGTGTAAGTAAAATATGTGATTAGGGATACACATTAAATATTTATGCAAAAGGTTGTGAGATTAGAGTAATAGATTCAAATGAGTTGATTGCGGATGCTCATATGACATGCAATAATTTATGTGCTATCAGATATCTTCACAAAGGCATGATCAAAGGACACATTCAAGGATCTATGAGAGGATTTGGGATTAATCTCTTTTACTTCCTACCATTAAGGATTAGCATCAGTTGAGGGGGATCTAAATGTTAGCTATAGATAGGCCCTTTGCCATTAATGTCAAAGGGGGAAAAGAATAGAAATAGGTATAGGTACAGGTTACTATAGTAAGGGGGAGCTACTATGTGTTTTCTAGATGGTAGTATGTGTAGGTTTTAGGGTGTGGTAGTTTTAGTTTGAGGTTTCCATCAATTACAAAGGGGGAGATTGTTGTAAATATTGTCATTGATGTCAAAGGTCTAGTATTATTGGTGATAAAGGCCCCATTGCATTTAATGATGTTTTTAATATTCATATCTTGGCTAATGTGTGTTAATATTTATTTAATATTAAAGAATATATTTTTGGTTGCATAAAGTCAAAATAAGGGCCCATGGAGAAATCAAAGAGTCATGGGGTAAAGACAAATGAGGAATGGGATGTATTTTCCCATGAAGAGTCATCTTGAGGAATTACAAGAGTCACCAAGTGAAGATAAAAGAGGAAGGGAACAATTTCTCATGAAGGGACACTTTGAGGAATATGAAAAGTCACCAAGATAAAGATAAAAGAGGAAAGTATTCATTTTCTTATGAAGAGTCACCATATGACTTTTCAAATGTAAGGATATGAAGGGGCATGCAAGTTTGATGCCATTTTCCATGAGGATTGAAGGGTCATGAAGGGTGATTTCCAAAGGTCATTTTGAAAGCTATAAATAAAGGCTTGAGAAGCCATTTGTAATATGTAATAAGAGATCATGATTTTTAATTGTCGTATCTAGCTTAGAAGAGAAAAAGAGAGAAAATAAAGAGATATTGTAATGTGTTATCATTTGTTGAGAAAGTAAAATTGAGAGATGGTTGTGTGGTATACACAAAAGGGGTTGGTTCTCCTATGGCTTGGTGCTTAGCAAAGGGGTTGGTGATCCTACAAGTTGGTGCTTGAAAACTTTGTAATTTGAGTTGTAGCTCATTCATATACTTGAGATTGTTCTCTGTGGTTTTTCCCACATTGGGTTTCCATGCTAAATTTGGTGTCTCTCTTTATCTTGTGTGGTGTTTATTGTTTCAATTTTATTGCATATCTTGAATGTATGGTTAAGTGGAATTTGATTAAGTGAAATTTTATAAGATTTATGATAGACTGATTCACCCCCATCTTAATATATCCTGTGCTTAACATTTTGATGATAACCATGGCTAAGGAAGAAACATTTGTCTAGTTTTGTTTATAATGATCCACCCATATTTGTTTAGAAAGACCCATTAAAGGTGTAATAGGTGGATAGAGAGATATCTATTTATCCTAAATTCCATTTAAAATGGTCATGTTTCTAGATCTATAGTCAATATATGTGGTAATTATAACTAATCAAAGTATTCCAAGAATAAATGGATATCCCACCCTCTTTGGTTTAGGTTGAAGGATCATGAAATACAGAGGATATTTCTAGGATTTTATGGTGACTAATACATTCTCTATGGTTCCTTTAGAGGTAGCAATGGATTGATCTATCATTTATAATGTTGTAGTGGTGAGCTAAATCCATGTGAGAGATAAAGACTCTACCATGTTTACAGTCATTATGTTAATGAGAGTACCTAAATATACAAGCACATTTGGAATAGACTTGTTCCCAATTATCATAGTCATTACTGGACTACTAGGATATCCATATTTAGGAATAAGTATCTTTCCTTTTAGCAAGTTAGTAATTTTTCTAGTTACCTGAATTGGTTTAGGATACTGCTTCTTTATTCCTAGTACTTTGATGTACAATCCTTAAATGATTTGATTAAACTCAGGAATATCTTTAATATATATTAATATTGGAATTTTTATCTTCATTTATTTTAATCCATGCATTAATTTATAATCTTTCCTAGGTTTCTCTTCCTTAAGTCTCTCAAGTAATGTAATAGCAGGGGTCTTGAATTATGGTTGGTGTGGTTGTGGCTTCTATCTTTTCTTCAATTGGTTCTTGGAATACAAGTGACTCAATAGTGTTTTTATTATTGTGAAGTTTAGTTATGGTAATGGTTGAAAATCCTACTACCTTCCCTAATCTAAATTGAATATAAGTACATTTAGTTGAACCACTTACAATATTACTTTCTTGATTTGATCCATAAACATGTATATTTTGTCTATTTTTTGTATTTACCATTAGTTGGGGAGATAATTGTAGTTGGTTAAAATACTAATAAATTTGTGATGGATGACATTATAAAGGAATCAAGGCCTACTTTTTAGGAAACTTATTTTTGGTTGATATTATTGATTTGACCATTGAGGTGGTGACTGTTGTACCTAGTGTGGTTGTTGGTTTTGATGTTGTGCCTAAGGTTTATTTTGAGAAATTCCCCACATTTTTGGCATCCATTATTAAGTAACCCATGGTTATTATTACGGTGGTATCCACATTGGTGGTGTGACTTGTCCATACCATAGTTCCATCCATGGGCTAGGAGGAAATCTTGGACCAAATTGATTATGAGGCTAGGAGTATTGGTTTCCTTATCTTTGGATAAAGTTAAATTCCTAAAATATATGTACTAATTGTTTCACTTAGTTTCTCATGGTAGCAATTTGTTTTCAATTCTTTGTGTCATGGTCTAGGTCACAAATACTTCATACCTCTATTTTATCTAAAGGGCAATCTTTTACTGCATGTTTAAGTCTGCATATAGGACAATATACAAACAACTTTTTAGTGTTGAAAGCATTGAATTTTAATTTGAGGCCATAGAATATGGATGTAAATTATACTATAACATTTTTCTTGAAATTATCAAATTCTTTGATTAATTATGACACTTCAAGTGATTTACCTAACCTTAATTTCCTTATGCTATGTCTTATCCTAGAGTAGTTAGTACACAATTTTGACATTTGATGAAAGGTTAACTTGTCAATATCACCCTTTCCCATTAGGTTAAAATCATCATATGCATCATCATCTAACCCTTTAATAAAGACTATTTTGAAAAACTCATCAATGAGTTGGTAACCACTCCTTTTATGTGTAAATATAAACCTATCAAGGTAATCTTCTAAGGTTTCATCTTCATTTTGTTTGATTTTGAAAAAGTCTTCCTTTTTTATTTTACTCTACAATAATCTTGATATTTATCTATAAATTTAGTTTTCATTTAGTCCCAAGTGCTTATGAAATTACCCTCAAGGCCTATGAACCATATCATGGATGCATCCTTGAGTGTAGATGGGAATAATTTCAACTTTTGATTTTTTGTGACAAAATCATATGTTTGGTAGAGAACCTAAAATTTAAAGAGTAACTAATCTAGATCCTTTGAGGATTTACCTTTGAAAGTAGGTATAATAGATGGTGAAATGTATTTCATGGAAGTTATATCATCAAGACCTAGGTTGATTGGATAGAAATAACTTCTGTCCTATTAGGGTTCTCGATTAGGGTTTTCCACATGTGCATGTTCATCTCCCATATTTTATTCCCAACTTTAGTTATCAATCCAATCTAAATTATCTTCTTAGGTGATCAACCGATGGTTTATCTCAAGAGGTTAATCTTCATTGGTGATCACATCTTCTTCTTCTAAGGCTTGTAAATCAAATTTGACTATTCTAGAAAGAGGAACTTTAGGATCAATTCTCCATATAGAAGAAGATGTCCTAAATAGGATTCTTCTTGTAGGATCTATTTTTAAGGATGAACCTTTTTCAAAAGAGGAATAAAAAAAATTGTAAATGGGCTTTAATTTCCTTTATTCCACTTCCTAATCTATCCAACAAGGATTGGATTGTCTCTTTTATTTGATTTATTTGAGATCTCTTAGAGACAAACCATCCTTGAGAATCCATTGGGTGGTTTATAAATCTAAAGAGTCCTAGATTGTTTTTTGGTTTTTGGGTTTTATGAATGCTTTTAAATTTCCATGTATAACTCTAATGTAATATCTCACTAACATTTATTTATGAATGTCCCTACAAATGGTGCCAAAAATGATAGGCTATCATTATACCTCTTATTTAACCAATAAATGGATTGGTGTCATTTTCTACTAGGGTTAGTGTCTAAAGGATATATGCAATAAAAACCATTGGATATTGCAGTTTTACA
Source organism: Torreya grandis (assembly GCA_037957365.1). Taxonomy (NCBI): domain Eukaryota; kingdom Viridiplantae; phylum Streptophyta; class Pinopsida; order Cupressales; family Taxaceae; genus Torreya; species Torreya grandis. The sequence continues at coordinate 2,315,742 of JARHVA010002809.1, read as the reverse complement.
ATTCACTATTTTTTATTTTTATTCTACTATGATGTATAAATCCTTAAAATAGTAAATAAGACTCTACCTCTAGTTTTCAAAAAAATATATCCAATAAGTTTGCTAATTGAGATCTCATATTGGCATTCACACCATCAACATCCATCACTTAAACATCTGGCATAAGACATATTATGTCCTCACTTGACTTGCCCAGTTGGGTAAGATAGTGTGATATTCCAAAATATGAGAATGTTGTCTATTGTCACTTAAATGGCTTTTGACAAATTTTGAATATGGAGATAGGTTTAAAAACTTACTTTCTATGAAATTAGAAGACACACTCTTGCAGAAAAGAAACTACTTGTATTAAATTAAAATAATTATTACATGTAATGGAAACACACTTTCATTAAATTAAATTTATACTTTGATTTTGAAAAGGAAATTCAAACTTGATTTTGAAAAGGAAATCACACTTGCATTTAAGAGAAAATAACACTTTGTAGTAAATGAGATATAACTGAATTAAATAAATACTTTTGAACTATAAACTAAAAGGTATCAATTTATCCTGATTCTCGAAGAGAAGTGGGCCCTTGCTCCTTCCTCAAAATAATAACTACTTTACTTAGTAATGAAAAGGAATGTTGAACTTTATTTCATTATCAAAGGAACATATATATATATATATATGTAAAACTACATTGGAATGCTTCTAATTTATAACTTAAACAACTTTCTAATTCATCCACTAATTGATAATTATCTAGAACAAGGAGATATGTATTTAAGCATATATCAACATATATTCATAGAGTATAGAAGTTGGAAATCAAAATGGCCAAATTTACTTATTCAAAATATAGACGATCTAGGAGTCAGATCCCATGCTTCTAGGAATATGTTGGAATTGACTCAACTAAAAATAGTTGGTAAAAAACTAACATATATTTGAAGAGACTTATCTAGTTTTAAAAAATAAAAATTCAAATATATCTAAATCATTTTAGGCCATTAATATAAATGATAATGTATAAAATAAGATATCTAAATATGGAAAGTCTATTTATATATAATATATGTATTTAGAATCACTATTTTGATTAGTAGGATTTAGTTAGACATATTTAAAACATGCTTAGGTGTCTTCAGAGCATTTTATATAGGTCTTTAGAGTGCCTTCAGAGAATTTTTAGAGCACCTTTGGATCATCTTCAGAGCACCTTTGAATCATCTTCATAGCATCTTCAGAGAGTCTTTATAGCATCTTCAGATCGTCAAATCTTCAAAGCTCATTCACCAAATCCTTAAAACTATAGCCAAAAAGAGTTGTCAAAACTATTTGATGTCTTCCCAAAATCATCCCACCATCAGGATGTGTTTTTGTATATAAAATTATTTTCATTTATCCAACTTGACCCAATAAAAAGGTAAATAATCAGTAATGTATCATATATAAACAAAGGACAAATTGCATTCATATCCTACTTAGATAAGACCTTAGCTATTAAATGCAAACAAGTATATAAATAAAAGGCAACACTTATGGATAGTTTGTATTAGATATAATGAGCTATATGGAATGTTCATCAACCACCTTTTTGATCCCATCTTTAGTTATCTCAAATCACTCTACTTGACCATGTTCCACTATGTCAAATATTAATCAAGTGGTGTACCACCTAGATATAAATAAATTAATTTGTGTACTAACTAATTATAGATAATAAATCAAGTGGTGTACCACCTATTAATGGTGGTATATCAAATACTAATACATAAGTGGTGTGAAATAAACCATGAATTCATCCGGTTATCAAAATGGGTAAGTGTTGACCTATCCCCATCTATAGTTATCTAGGTAGTTAAATGCTAAAACACTAAAATCCTAATCTAAATGAATTTTTGATATGGTTTGATCCCAAAATATAAACAAACAAAACATTAGGTTAGATATTGAAAGAGTGGTAGCAGTTGATGATGAATAATTTAGGATTGGCAATTTTAGTTTGTGGATAGATTAGTGTTGGGTATGGGTTAACATTGGCCAATATGAAATAAATTGACTAGAATGGAGTATATCACTAAAAACTGATGGACATACGTATATCAAAGAAAAGGAGAGGATACCAATTTGACCTATGATATTCTATGTTGAAGGAGCATTGGGTCTTTATTTATATAAAGTACTAGGCCCTCGAAATGATAGTAATAAGAAATACACTTGACCCCAACTATATATAACCCACTCACCTTGGTTAGAAACTAAAAAATATATAACCCACTCACCTTGGTTAAAAAATATAGATCTATATCATTTATACTTGTCCGTAGTTATAGGGATCTATCCATAGTTAGTAACTAGAGATTCATTTATCTCTATCCAACTATGGATTTATTATTGGTTAAAAACTAGATATCTATCTTTGGTTAAGAATTAGAGATATATCCCCAATTATCCCAACCTTACCTTATTATTTATAGGTATTAATTTCATAATGAGAGGGAATGAGGTAAATGGTAGGAGGTATAAGTTTTTTTACTATATTATAGAATCCCTCCCTTAGGTAGGACAAAATGGATATCTGTCTTCATTATTACATATTTTCCAGTCACTACTCGTATGCAACTAATCACTAAAGGTGGAGGCTTATTATTTAGTATTAACTTCCTCATATCCTTAGTTAGTATAGGAATTTCACTGACAAATATATAGATAGATATATTGATAGATATAGGGGTGCAGATAATCCACTACATTCATGTAGTTTTTCATACCACCCATATGCCATGTAGAAAGAAATTGGGCAATAGCAGGAAGGAAGTTAGGAAATGGAAATGATACGATCCAAACCATACCATATTGGGATGACAACTCTATCCCCCATATATATAGAGGGTACCCATTTATTATATATTATTCTATATCTTATCTATATATAGTGACCTCATTGAATACCTCTATATCTATATAAGGCTTTAGTTGATAGCCTTATCTATATATATTGACAATGGGTATTGACCAAATGATCTACATTGGTATGTTTTTAATTATTTATGAAATTGGTATTATAAAGGAGCCAACATATGCCTTGATTACCTAATCTGACCTTGATCATGCTCTTATGTCTGTTGAAATGTTAGGGCAATTCAAAAGGGGGATCACTTGTCATCATATCAAGGTAGCATATTCTAGTGAGGTACAATGTCAAAATATGTTATGGTGGTTGTCTTTTACCCATTTTTTAAGTTTATATCAAGTGTTATCTTTGTGTTACCTATGTATAAGGGTTCACAACAAGTCTTGTAGTGGTCCTAATGGTCTAGATTTATTCATATAAAGATGACCCAAAGGTTACAACTCATGGCCTATGATGAATCCATCTAAATATGTTGAGAGTCTAAAAGGTATGGCAAGATTAGAGGGTTAGGGATGTCATAAGGAAAATGTGGTAACCTTGCTTAGGTCCTTACCATGTTTTAATGTCTTTTAATAGATATTAAGGTAACCTCTACTTGAATTTTAACTTGAAATCATGAATATTGCCTTCAAAAGGGGTGTCTAACCATGGAATGATGCCATTTTGGCCCCAAAACACCACTAAGACCATAAATTACACCTTAAAATGTCTTAATTATCAACATAATCCTATGATACAATGGTTTCTTATGCAAAAGGATGTCCTTCCATAAGTCAAATACTTTTATTCACCACTAAAGGGGCCCAAACATGGGAAAGAATGGCTTTTCACCTTCCCTCCACTTGTACACCCTATTTTGAACACATTATGACTCCTCATTTCCCTCATCATACCCACTGATCACATTTAAAGATATGAAAAACATGAGAACATGCAGGAAAGAGGTGTTTTATAAGTGTTTTCAAATGTGTATAGATCTATATAATATGAACATTATCAAAAAAGGTTAGGGATATGTAGAGTGAACTTAGTGCATACATCATGTAAGATAATCCATGAGTTTCAAGTCAAAAAAGGTCAAAAATGACCCCTCCTTTCCATCATCCTCCCTGGTATCCTTGGATAGCCTCTCAGGTTCTTGTTCAATATGGATATGAGAAAGAAGATGGTGACTTAAGCTCTTTGCCAAAGGAATAGTATTTAATGGCATTCTGATCTTTGAAATTAGTTTGTTTAATGATGACCCATGATTTATGAACAATGGTTAAGAACCTAAGCTAGTCAAACTAGTCTTTTATATTCACATAGGGTTAAGAGTGGAATGGTTTAAGTGTATTTCTAACTTATTTGAAGGAAATGGTAAGAGTGTATGTCTTATACAAATCCTCAAGGTCCTACCATTACATTCTCCACCTTGATTCACATGTGTGAGTCTATGGGAAAAATAAACCTCTATTAGAGGTATAATCACTAAGATGGGGTGAATTAGTGATGAAAGTTATTTCAAATTCAATTCCAATCCTTTTAAACCCTTATTTAATTACCATAAGCAATGATAGAATATACACTTCATTCATAATAATGAATAATAGATCATGTAAGATCATACATTCAACATAAGATCTATGTGGTAAACCCTCTTAAGGACTAAAACCCACTCTCAATCCTATAAAAACATGCATCACTTGTCTTATAAGGTATTATAAACATGAGACTAGTCAAATACTTCTAACCAAAATTTAGTGAAATACCTATTTCACAAGGAGCACTTTCCCCTATGATGATCAAGTCATTCTGACCACTTAATGGTCAAATCCTTCTTATTATCTTTAGTGAAACACCTATTTCATAAAGAGTAAATACTCTTAAAATTATCAAGTCATTTTGACCACCTATTGGTCAAGTCCTTCTGACCTAGATGTTAAGCACCCTCCCAACACCTATGAAGTGAACATCTCTAAATCACTAATTACCTACCAATCTAATGTAGATAATGTATATCAGCTCTCTTTAAATATACATACTACACATTCCATACTCTGATCTACCTCTAAAATCAACCAAAAATCTTACACATACATCAACTATCCTTCACTCGGACTCAAAGCATCCAAAACATCCTTTTAGATCACTCAAGACCTCTTTGATCATCCTCAATCTTCAAACCTATAAGAGCACTATCCTTGACATTAGAAATATGGACTATAGGTCATACACACAGTCATCAAGCTTCTCTACTAAATAACCCATCCAATGGGTACACACTCTTTCCTTCATTCCATAACTCTAACACACACCTCTTCTCATAGGTCTCTCACGTCTAGAAATCATCACCTTTGATTCCACTTTTTATAGAGCCTTCATCATTATTATATTCCTAGTCAAACTTTATAATTGACTAACCTATAATACATCTTACATAGCACAATACTATCCTCACAGGTCAGCCTATTGAGGTCAACATACACCCATTTCTAAAAAATAAGGACCCTTGTGATTATTTTGATCATTGGCATTGAATGCTTGATATCCTGCACTTCATTAGAGTTTTAAAATCATCCATGCTTGCTTATTTTGATCATTGGCATTAAATGCCATGTTTTAAGATTATAGGTTTCATGAAGATCCCTTTAATGTATCATGCTTGGGATCTATAGATTAATCATATCCTGGCTTTTACTAGTCTTAAATTTATGATGGCTCATAGTTGTATTTTGATTTAACTATTTTAGGAATAGTGGAGTATTATTCCTAATTTAGTTAAGGGTTTAAGTTGACTAAATCAGAAAATAGTATTGCAACAAATAGAGTAATGATTTGTATAATTTATTTTACCTTTGTATCCTTCTAAAAATAGTAACGAAAGAGGAGAAATATAACTTAGCTTAAAGCTAGGTTGATACAACTAAGATAGAGGCTAATAATGGCTATCTAGGACTAAGACACTATCATGAATTTGGATCTATCTTTCATTCAATGAAAGGATAGGATCACTGAAAATAGGACACTTTGAGGTCTGCTTCTATAATCCAGGTCCTACCATTATTGTCTAAACTAGCCATAAAGATCTAATTTTTCTTGGTTTTGTTCATTGTCCCTGTATTAATCTACTTGTGAAATTTTGGATCTTTACTATCGATATAGATCCTTATAGAGATTATTTAATCTCCAACCCTATATATTTCATATTCTTTGAATTAAACTTGAGAAAGAAAGGGGGGTTAGTGTGTGTAAGATACACTTAACATGTATCAACACCCCTTGTGTGGGCATGTTGCCTACATACCAATAATCTAAAGAGGGATCAAGTATTATGTAGTTATCCCACTTGATTTGATTTATGAGATAGTGTTATGTAGATGCAAAAAAGCTAAACTAGGTGTGTTTGAGGTGGCTATGGACTGGTGTGAGGGTTTGAATGAGCTTGTAGCTATATTGGATGGCTATATGTAGATAATAGGTAAAATTGCCTTAGTGGATTTTATTTTATTCTTAATTTATTTTTAAATAATTTCCAACCCTTTCTAAATGAACTTTGAATGGGGTTTTATAGAGATTTATTGGTCAAGGGTTAAATGCATTCGCACTAGGTCAACCTAATAAAGAAGAGGAATTAGGAGAAAATGGTCATCTAGGCTCAAAATGTGATTTCATAAGATAATTGGAAATGGGAAACCCTAGGGTCTAGCATTATATTCCAACCCTAGCACTCCTACCCTATAGGCTCAAGACCTAGGGGGATGGAATAAGCATGAAAAAATAGAGACTAAATGAGCTAGTATGAGGTTCCAAATGTCTACAGATGACTAGGAATCAATGAAAAGGTGTTTAAAAGGGTCAAGAGAGAATGCAATAGGGACCTATGGGTTGGGTGTCATAAGCCACACTCAACCTACCAAGTTTGACATTTTATATGACTACATTTGCCCCCCCCTTAATTATAGTGATGTTGGAAAGAGAAATACTAGGATAAAGGAAAAGTAAAAAGCCTACCTGAACATACCTGCAAGGGTGAAGCCCATGAAGTTATGTGATTCTTGGTGTGCATAGAGAGAGCATGTTGTGAATTATAAATATGTAAGAGAAAAATAAATAGTAGATCAGTTCTAATTAGATATGTTATATCCAAAATAAGAGAATACAAAGGTGGGTAAGAGAGAGAGGAAGAGAAAGGAATGAATATACCTCACTAGATATGGAGACCAATACAAAACTTGTTATGATATTTAATGATGTTGAATGTGTGTTGGGTATATATTATACCAAGAGTAATATCATGAATGGATCTGAGTGATAAATTCCCCAAGAGTGGCTCAAGAATGCAAAGGCTAGCCCTTTAGCTCCATTGTCACCCACTAAGTGAAGATATATGATCAAGCATGTGGTAATCAATGTTTGGACTATGTTTCCAATCCCTCTGAGTAGTGACTCAAGAATACAAAAGCTAGCTAGACCTTTGGCTCCATCATTATCCACTAAGTGAAGCTATAACTGATACTAGTATAAATATGTGTTATATGAGATGGCTCCTGAAGCCCATATATGCTCTAAAATTTGACAACATGGTGTGGATAGATGAATGTATACTAGAAACTAGGCCAATCTTGGCCACTAGAAAAAAGTGGAGGTTAGGTTTGTATGAATCTATTCTAAAACTATAAACTAATCTTATGTGGAAGCCACTTAGGAATGTAGAGGTTAGGCTTGTATGAAAGCCACTCTAAAATTATGCCAACCACTTACTAATAGAATAAGACATGCAACAATTGAGAATGCCTAGGTAATGTACTAAACTCAAAAATAAAAGAAGGTGAATATACCACACACATTTCCCTAATCACTGGTGTCTATAACATAGATTTTGATCTGGAAGTTATACCAATTGCCTGTCTAAAAATGGAAGTGAGAACCATCATGACGTGCATAATGCCCCCTATATATATATTCTATAATAAAAACTATATTGAAACTACTGAATTTGGACTAATCTATATCTAACAAAACTATAGCTAAGCTTAGCTTTCTACCTATTTCTAGAAAGTCTATTTTTTTGTTGTTTAGATAGGAGCATCAAAAATAAGACACCCTACTATCTTACATTATTATCCATGTCTGGCATTGTTGTCCTTTGCTAAAACTAATGATTATTATATAATCATAATTATTTTTCTAATCTATTCGTCTTGGTTTGACCTCTGATTTTTATTTCGAGTGTTCTAAAAATTAATTTTTTTATCGATAAGAGCTCTAATCTCTGTGACAAAACCGTTGCTTATTGACCCCTCCTCTGAGGGTACGAATAAAGACCCTATAATGACTACCCTTAGAATAAAGATCCCTAAAAGTGTGTTATGCTATGAAAATATATCATATAGCAATGATAATTGACAAATATCTCAAAACATATCATGGTTTGTTTTGGAGATTGTTAGATCAAAAGGGGTATGCCTAAATAGATATAACAATGTAATAACATGTGTAATGCAATGAAATATAATTAGAAGTGTTAGTTTTTATTTGTTAGTTTCTAGTTTTCAAGGAGGGATGGATCATGATGTCCAACATGACATTGAAGAAATAAATATAATGCATGATGTGGATAATAGCATTGCAAACAATGAGAATAAAACAAGCAACAAGCACACAAGGCAAGAAGCAAGAAACATACAAGAGTGGCCAAGGGGCCAAGAATAAAAGTGACATGGGCACATTTCACTCACACTAGAAATAAATTATACAAGGCATTTTCAAATGACACATACACATATAATTGAAAACAAGTAAGGTTGGCACGAGGCCAATCACATAGAAAAGGACAAGCAAAGGACATTAGAAAATGTCATAAAGCACACATAAGAATAGAATTAATAATAACTAAGAAATGCAATCATATCTAGCTACGTAAAGCAATAAAATAAAGTATGTAATATACTATAAGTATAGTCACATATAACTAATCAAAGCAAGAAGTGAAAGTATGCAAGATATGTAGTACAAAACTAGGTATATGCTAAGAAATACACAAGTGCTATATACTAGTGAGTGTCGATAGAGTAATATGTGTAAGCTAGTAAGTAATGTATGGTGTATGAATGACATAACATAGATGGAGTAGTCATGTAGGAGATGCTCCCTATGGGTAAATATATTGATGTATGTCTCGAATGTAGAAGTAGGATGCCCCCTTAATGGGTAGATTTAATCAATCAATGATTTGGATATCACTACACACACTCAAGGAAGATCAAGTGAAGCATGGTAATTTAGATAAATTGACAAAAAATAGCATAGAATATCAAAATGTAAGTCTAGCATGGCAGTAGAAATGTAAAACATGGATACTACATACAATTGAAATGTTTTTGAATTATTGAAATGTTATATATTTTTTGGTTATTTTATATTTGAATGTGTTTTAATATGTAAAATCAATTATAAGGAGACAATGTACAATAAATTTAAAACGAGTTATGTGCAATCAATCATTAGGAGACTATGTGTAATAAAACTAAAAAATTATGTACAAGTAAGGTTGAGAAGAGATGATACTAGCCATTGAGTCTCATGGGATAATCCCTATCATGGTGTCCTATATCAAGGAAAGGAATCATGCATGATTATGAAGCATGAGGGAATGGTTGTGAATATGACTCTAAATATTTGGATTCATAGTTAGTATCTTAGAAATCATAATAAAATGTATTGTTCTACTCATCTTTATCATCTTGATTTTCAACCAATGGAATGTTATAGTTGAATTTTATTGTATCTAGATATTTTCCTTTGATAAATTATATCTATGAATGATTTGCCTTATAATTTTCAATAAATCCCAAACCTTAATGACAAACATTATCAATTGTTAAAATAGGAATAGTGATGCATTGAACATGCTTTCCTAACCCTTGACCTTGATAATCAAAATAGTGTAGATATTTTTGACCAAATACATACTACATTGAAAGTTGAGCCTCATTTTAGAGAGGTAGATTTGCATTTTTTCATGCTTTACCTATGCTTGTGGTACAATTTCTTTCTTTGATTTTAATTCTTGATCCTTTTGTTGTTTTGAGTTATGCTTTAGTAACCATTTATGTACTATTTCTGAATTTGGCTCTTTGTGAATGTGTTCCTATGTCACTATAGATTGCTTGACTTGTTAACTTATATAGGGTCCTCATTAGAAATTATTCTTTGTATATGTTATTTTAATACCAAAAAAAAATCTATGTGATGCCCAATCACAATAATATCTAGATCTTCTCATTAGATGTAGAGGAGGTAGTTTGATCAACTTAAATTTAATCATTTCCCTTAGTATCTCACTTGAACTCTAATTTTATCTTTGAATGATTTTTGAATCACAAGTTGTATAGTTACTTTGTTGTGATTTCTTTTTTATATATGTAATACTGCTTGTAACTAATTAACTAAGTGAAGGTAAATATACATGATTAACACTAGGGTGCCATTGAGGATTTTATATTATAATCTAATTTTTGAAAGTCATGATATTTTCATGTAATATATAATTATATGTTTGTAAATATGAAATTATCTTGCTCATAATAGTGATTTTATCCTTTAGAGTCTTATAAGTACAAACCCTAGTTACTTTTGATTGAACATATAAGCACATATATTGAAGATGGTTTGAATAAGATATAGTTTGAATGTATGCATTGGGAACAATAGTATAGGTTGCCTCTCCTTTTGGAGGGGTGATAGTATGGACCTATCTATGGGGAAAGTATTTATTACCCTATTGGGGGAGAGGAGAAGTAAATTCCTTCCTAATCTGCAATAAACTTTCATGTGAAATTGGAATACTATGTGCATCTATATTATCCTTGACTGGAGTACATGCATTATTTTCATTTTCAATATGAGAAGTAAGAGTGGGAGAGTTTTCATTTAGACCTTTTTTTTCACTCTTTGAGATGACAAAATAGAGTTAAAAAAAAGAGATTAATCATTTGAATTAGGCATTAGCAATTTGATTCTATTTTATTTATATTGTTGTAATTTGAACATAGAAGTAGCAAAATATTTATATGAATCTCGGTATAAATCATGCATGTCAGATGAAATGTATGTAATTAGAGTTATAATTTGTATAAAAATGTGATTATAAAGAATATTCCACATGAGAGATAGCAAATGAGGGATAGAGAGAATGAAATGGTGCACTAATGCATAAAAACCTTTGACATGTGTTATGATATGTCTAATATGTGTAGCAAGATAAAATTGAATTTTTTTCCATATGAGAGATATAAAGTAATGAAAGCTTGTATTAAATACAAGTAAACATTACTTTTAAGGAGAGGGATCTTACTTGTTTAACAATAACTTTCTTAATATCATTTCATATTATGAAAAATAAGCATAAAAGGGAAAAAATGAAGCTTTGCATTAACATATGTTAAACTTAATTCATTCATGTACATGATAGGATTGAATATGGTCTCCTTATTATTTCCAATAAATGCAAGAAATATATATAAATAAGCGAGATCCATTTATTTTTTTTTGTGAAATCTGATTTTATGTGTAAGGTGATACCTCAAAAGTAATGGGACCTAGTATATGCAATTAGGGTTTTGAAAAATGAGTGTTTCTAAACTTATTATGGAATTTTAAAAATTGAAGTGAATTCTTGATTTAAATATGTAGGTAAAAAAAATTTTAAAAAATAGAAAAATTGTGATTTAAAGGGACCTAGTATGTGCAACTATGGTTTGGAAGAAAAATAATTTTTTAAAATCACTATGAAATTTTAAAAATTAAATCAAATTTTTTATTTAAATATGAAAATGAAAAATCCAAAAAATATTGTAAAAATTAGCAAGGAATTTACCCTAGGGTTTTTATGTACAAACAAAGTAAGTTGGGTTCACCAAAGAAGTTAATTATTTTAGGAATAGTGGAGCCCTATTCCTAATTTAATTAAGGGTCTGAGTTGACTAAATCAAAAAATAATAATACAATAAATAGAGTAATAATTTGTATACTTTACTTTACCTTCATAGCTTTCTAAAAATAGTAATGAAAGAGGATAAATGTAACTTAGCTTAAAACTAAGATTATATGACTGAGACAGAGGTTGATACCAGCTATGCAAGATTGAGACATTGTCATTAATCTAGATGTGGCTTTCAATTTATGAAAGGATAGGATCACCAAAAACAAGACACTTTAAGGTTTGGTGTTATAGTCCAAGTCCTACCATTGTTATCCAAACTAGTTACAGAGATCTAAGTTTTTTGGGTTTTGTCTGTTGTTCCTATATTAGTCTATCTATGAAATGTCAAATCTCAACTATCGATGCAGCTCCTTGTATAGATAATTTAATTTACAACCCTAGATCTTTAGTATGCTTTTAATGAAACTTGAGAAATAAAGGGGGATTAGTGTGTTTAATATGAATTGAATGTGTATCCACACCACTTGTGTGGGCACACTGCCTACATACCAATACTTCAAAGAGGGATCAATCCATAGTAGTTCTCCCACTTGATGTGCTTTGTGCAGTAGTGTTATGCGAATACAAAAATGCTAAACTAGGTATGCTTGAGGTGGTTAGGGGCTGATGTGAGGGTTTAAATGAGATTGTGGTTGTATTGACTAGTTATATGTAGAAAATAGGGAAACTTGTCTTAGTGGATTTGATTTTATTCTTGCTTACTTTTGAAATAAATGTCAACCCTTTCTAAATGAACTTTGAATGGGATTTTATAGAGATCTATTAGTCATGGGTTAAATTGATTCATGCTAGGCCTACATAATGAAGAAGAGGAATCTAAAGAAAAAGGTCATTTAGGCTCAAATGTGATTGGATAGGAGTGCCAAAAATGGGACACCTTAGATTTCAATGCTATAGTCCAACCCTAGCACTCTTATCCCATAGGCTCAGAACCTAAAGGGATGAAATAATCATGAAAAATAGATCTTGACTAAGCTATAATGAGGTTCTAAAAGTCTAAGGATAATTGGTAATCAATGAAATAGTGTCTAAAAGGGTCAAGAGAGCATGGAAGAGGGACATATGGGTTGGGTATCATAATCTACACTCAAGATACCAATTTTAATATTTTATATGACTACATTTTCCCCCCCTCCCCACATTTATTCTAGTGATGCAACAAAGTGAAATAATAGGATAAAGGAAAAGTAGAAAGTGTACCAAAACTTACCTACAAGGGTAAAGCCCATGAAGTTGTGTCATGATGGGGTTATGTATATAGAGCACAATATGAAGTGTAAATCTACAAGAGGAAAATAAAGAGTAAACTAGTTCTTACTACATATGTTATATTTAAAATAAGAATTTACAAAATTAGCTAAGAGAGATAGGAAGAGAAAGGAGTGAATACACCTCACGGCCTATGCAGACCAATACAAAACCTATTATGATGATGAATGATGCTACATGTGTGTCGGGTATATGTTGTACCAAGAGTAGTATTTTGAAGAGAGTTGAGTGCTCGATTCCCCAAGAGTGGATCAAGAATTCAAATACTATCCCTTTAGCTCCATTATCACCCACTAAGTGAAGATATGTGATTATGCATGTGTTAGTTTATGTCTAGACTATGTGTCTAATCCATTTGAGTAGGTGGCTCAAGAATACAAAGGCTATATAGACCTTTGGCTCCATCATTTCCCACTAAGTGAAGCTATAACTGATACTGGTATGAATGTGTGTCATATGAGATGGCTTTTGAAGCCCATGAATGCTCTAAAATATGACAATAGGAGGTGGATAGTCAAACTATACTTGAAACTAGGCTAATCTTGGCCACTCTAAAAAGGTGGAGATAAGGCTTATATTAAAGCCACTCTGAAATTGGAAACTAGGATTATGTAAAAGCCACTTGGAAATGTGAAAGTTAGGCTTGTCTGAAATCCACTCTGAAATGATGCCAACCACCTGTAGATGTAATAAGGCATGAAATTGCTAAGAATGTCTGGGTAATATACTAAACTTGAAAAGAAAAGAAGTTAAATTTATCATGCACATTGCCCCTAATCACTAGTGTTTGTAACATGGATTTTGATTTGGAGGTTATACCAACTACCCTATCTAATATTGGAAGTGAGAGCCATCATGTAATATATGATACCCCCTATATCTGAATTCTCTAAGAAAAACTATATTGAAACTATTAAATCTGGACTAATCTATATCTGACAAAACTATAGTTGAGCTTACCTTTTTGCCTATTTATGGAAAAGCTGGTCTTTTTATTATTTGTACAAGAGCACCAAAAACAAGACACCCTAATGTCCAATGTTATTGTCCATGTCTAGTGTTGTTGTCCTTTGCTAAAACTGATGATTGTTCTATAATCATCACTATTTTTATGGTCTATTCTACCTATTTTGAACTCTAATTATTGTTTTGAGTGTTCTAAGAACTATTTTTTTGACCAATAGGATCTTTGATCTCTATAAAAAAACCCTTGTTTATTTCCCACTCTTCTCAATATAGGAATAAAGACCCTACAATGACTATCCTTAGAAGAAAGATCCCTAAACGTGTGTTATGCTATGAAAATACATGATATAGAAATGATAATTAATTAGATATCTCAAAATATAACATGGTTTATTTTGAAGACCATTAGATCAATAAGGGTATGTCTTGATAGATATAGCAATGTAATAACATGTGCAATGTACTAAACTAGAACTGGAAGAGTTAGTTGTTAGTTATCAAATATATATGGAACATGATGTCCATCATGGCATATGAGAAATTGAGATAATGCATGATGTGTATCATGGCATTTCAAACAATAAAAAACAAACAAACAATAAGCACACAAGATAAGAAGTAAGAAACATTAAAGAGTGGCTAAGGGGCCAAGCAAACAAGGGACATGGGAACATGTCACTCACACTAGAACGCAAGAATATAAGGTATGTTCAAATTCCACATACATATATAGTTAAAAACAAGCAAGGCTAGCACAAGGGACACAATCACATAGAAGAGTACAAGCAAAGGACATTGGAAAATGTCCTAAGGCACACATAAGAATAGAAGAAATAATAAATGATAAATGTAATCATATCTAGCCACACAAAGAAAGAAAAGAAAGCATGAAATATACTACAAGTACAATCACATCTAACTAATCAAAGTAAGGAGTGAAAGTATGTAAGACATGTAAGACTAGGTATATGCTAAGAAATACATACGTGTTATATACTAGTGAGTGTTGATAGAGTAATTTTTGTAAGCTATTAAGTAATATACATCTACATGATAACTAGAGTGTGTGGTGTAGGAATGACATAACCTGGATAATGTAGTCATGTAGGAGTTGCCCCTAGTGGGTAAATATATTAATGTATGTCTCGAATATAGAATTAGGATGCCCCCTCAATGGGTAGAGTGAAGTAATTAAGGATCTGAATGTCATTTCACATACTCAAATAAGATCAATTGAAGCATGGTAATGTAGATAAATCAATAAACAATAACATAGAATAGAAAAATGTAAGTCTATCATAGTAGTAGAAATGTAACGCATGGATAACGCATATAATTTAAATATTTTTATGTTTTTGAATTATTTAAATGTTTTTGTATTTTTTAAATGCTATATTATTTTTGTATTTTCATTATTTTAATGTGTTTCAATATGTACAATCAATCATAAGGAGACTATGTACAAAAAATTTAAAAGAATTTATGTAAAATCAATCATTAGGAGACTATGTGCAAGAAAATTGAGAAATTATGTATAAGGATAAGAAGAGATGATACTAACTAATGAGTCTCATGGGAGACTCCCTATCATGGTGTCCTTTATCAAGGAAAGGAATCATGCATGATTTTGAAGCATGATGGAATGGCTGTGAATATGACTCTAAATATTTGGATTCATTATCAGTATCTTGGAAATCATAATAACCTATATTGTTCCACTCATCATTATCATTTGGTTTTGAACCAATGGAATGAAAGTATTGAATTTTATTTTATCTATATCTTTTCCTTTGATAAATTGTGTTTGTCTATGATTTCCCTTAGGATGCTCAATAAATCCCAAACCTTGGTGACAAACATTATCAACTATTAGAATAGGAGTAGTGATGCCTTGAGTATTCTTGCCTAACCCTTGACCTTGATAATCAAAATGTTTTAGATGTTTTTTACCAAACCCATACTACTTTGAAAGTTTAGCCTCATTTTGGAGAGGTATATTTTCATTTTTTTCATGATTTATCTATATTTGTGGTATTATTTCTTGCTCTGATTTTGCTTTTTGATCCTTTTGTTGTTTTGAGTTATACTTTGGTAACCAATTTTGTATTGTTTCTAAATTTGAGCCTTGTGAATGTGTTCCTATGTCACTATGGATTTATTGATTGATTTACCTTATATAGAGTCCTCATTAGCAATTACCTATTATATATGTTCTTTTAATGCCAAACATGAATCTGTGTGATGCCCATGCCCTATGATATGCACAATAATATCTGGATCTTCTCATCTAAGGCAAAGGAGGTAGTTTGATCAACTTAGATTTAATAATTTCCCTTAGTATCTCACTTGAACTCTAATTTTATCTTTGAATTATTTTTGAATCATTAGCTGTAAAGTTACTTTGTTGTGATTTCTTGTTTTGATATGTAATATTTCTTGCAACCAATTGACTAGGCGAATCTGCATATACATAATTGACACTAGGGTGCCTTTGAGGATTTTGTATTATAATCTATTTTTCCATTATTGTAATATTTTCATGTAATATCTAATTATGAATTTTTTATTCTGTAATTATCTTGCTCATACAAGTGATTTGATCCTTTAGATTCTTACAAGTGCAAACCCTAGTTGTTTTTGATTAAACATGTAAGCACATATATTGAAGATGGTTTGAAGAAACTATAGGCTGAATGTATGAATTAGGAAAAATATTATAGGATTCCTCACCTTTTTTATGGGTGACAGTATGGACCTAGTTATAGGGAAAATAAATATCACCCTCTTGGGGGAGAGGAGGAGAAGGAAATTCCCTCCTAATATGCAATAAATTGTCATGTGAAATTGGAATATTATGTGCATCTATGTTAGCCTTGAATGGAATGCATGCATTATTTTCAGTTACAATATGATAAGTAAGAGTAAGAGAGTTATCATTTATAAATTATTTTTTCATTTTTTGAGATGACAAAGTAGAGTTAGAAACATGAGATTAATCATTTAAACTAGGCATTGGAAATTTGATTCTATTTCATTTATATTATTGTAATTTGAACATAGAAGTAGCAAAAGAGCTATATGAATCTAGGTATAAATCATGTATGTGGGATGAAATGAATGTAATTTGAGTTATAATTTGTATAACAATGTGATTATAAAGAATATTCCACATGAGAGATAGAAAATGAGGGATAGAGAGCAGGAAATGGTGCACTAATGCATAAATTTTTTTGGCATTTGTTATGATATGTCTAATATGTGTAGCAAGATAAAATTGAAAATTTTTCCATATGAGAGATAAAAATCAAGGGATAAAGAGAATGAAATTGTGCATGAATGCATAACTTTTTTTGACATGTGCTATTATATTTCTAATGTGTTTAGCATGATAAAAATGAAAAAAATCCATATGAGAGATAGAAAGTAAGGGATAGAGAGCATGAAATTGTGCACAAATGCATAAAAAAATTTGACATGTGTTATGATATTTATAATTTTTTTATAAAGATAATCTTAAAAAAAAATCCATATGAGAGATAGAAAGTAAGTAATGAAATCTTGTATTAAAGACAAGTAAACATCACTTTGAAGGAGAGGGATCTTACTATGTTTAACAATAACTTTCTTAATATTATCCCATATTATGAAAAGTAAGCATGAAAGGGAAAGAATGAAGCTTTGAATTAACATATAGTAAACTTCATCATTCATGTACATGATAGGACTAAGTATGGTCTCTTGATTATTTTCAAAAAAATCAAGAAATATGTGTAAATAATGGAGATCCATTTTTTTTAAAATGTGAAATCTAATTTTAGATGTAAGGTGATACCTCAAAATCAATGGGAACTAGTATATGAAACTAAGGTTTTGAAAATTGAGTGTTTCTAAAATTACTATGGAATTTTAAAAATTGAAGTGAATTTTTTATTTAAATATGTAAGTAAAAAATCAAAGAAATATTGGAAAAATTATGATTTAAAGGTACCTATTATGTGTAACTAGGGTTTGGAAGAAAAATATTTTTAAAAATTACTTTGGAATTTTAAAAATTAAATTGAATTTATGATTTAAATATGAAAGTAAAATTTTTGAAGAATATTGTAAAAATCAACAAGGAATTTACCCTACGTTTTCTAGGGTTTTTTTACACAAATGAAGTAAGTCAGGTTCACTAAATGATTTTACTATTTTGGGAATACTGGATTCTTATTCCTAATTTATTTAAGGGTATGAGTTCACTATATCAATAAATAATATTACAATAAATAAAGTACTAATTTATATAATTTATTTGACTTTTGTAACTTTCTAAAAATAAAAATGAAAGAGAAGAAATGTAATTTAGTTTAAAATTAGGCCGATACGACTGAGACAGAGGTTGATACCGGTTGCATAGGATTGGGACACTGTTATGAATCTAGATTTGGATTTATTTTTGTGAAAGGATAGGAGAACCAAAAATAGGAAACTTCAAAGTCTGATGTTATAGTCCAAGTTCTACCACTATTATCTAAACTAGTCATAGAGATCTAAGTTTTCTATATTTTTTCCATTATCCCTATATTAGTCCACCTATGAAATTTTGGATCTTGAATGTCAATGTAACTCCTTATATATCTTATTTAATCTACAACCCTAGATATTTAGTATGATTTGAATGAAACTTGAGAAAGAAGGAGGCTTAGTGTGTTTAAGATGCATTAAACCTATATCCACACCCCTTGTGTGGGCATGTTGCCTACATACCAATACTCTAAAGAGGGATCAAGCCATATGTAATTATCCTACTTGATGTGCTTTGTGAAATAGTGTTATGTAGATAGAAAAATGATTAATTGGGTGTGCTTAAGATGGCTAGGGATTGGTGTGAGGGTTTGAATGAGCATGTGGCTGTATTGGCTAGATGTATATAAAAATAGATAAAATTACCATAGTGGATTAGATTATGTTATTACTTGATTTTGAAATAATTTCCAAACCTTCCTAAATGAACTTTGAATGGGCTTTTATAGAGATATGTTGGTCATGGGTTAAATACATTTACATTAGGATGACATAATGAAGAAGAGGAATCAAGAGAAATGGTCATTTGGGGTCAAAATGTGATTAGATAGGAACACTAGAAATGGGACACCCTAGGGTCTAGTGCTATAGTCCAACCCCAACACGCTTGTCCTATAGGCTTAAAACATAGGTATAAATCATGCATGTCAGATGAAATGTATGTAATTAGAGTTATAAGTTGTATAAAAATGTGATTATAAAGAATATTCCACATGAGAGATAGCAAATGAGGGATAGAGAGAATGAAATGGTGCACTAATGCATAAAAACCTTTGACATGTGTTATGATATGTCTAATATGTGTAGCAAGATAAAATTGAATTTTTTTCCATATGAGAGATATAAAGTAATGAAGGCTTGTATTAAAGACAAGTAAGCATTACTTTGAAGGAGAGGGATCTTACTTGTTTGACAATAACTTTCTTAATATCATCCCATATTATGAAAAATAATCATAAAAGGGAAAAAATTAAGCTTTGAATTAACATATGGTAAACTTCATTCATTCATGTACATGATAGGATTGAGTATGGACTCATTATTTCCAATAAATGCAAGAAATATATATAAATAAGCAAGATCCATTTTTTATTTTTTTTGTGAAATCTGATTTTATATGTAAGGTGATACCTCAAAAGTAATGGGACCCAGTATATACAACTAGGGTTTTGAAAAATGAGTGTTTCTAAAATTATTATGGAATTTAAAAAATTGAAGTGAATTCTTGATTTAAATATGTTGGTAAAAAATAAAAATAAAAATTAGAAAAAAAACTGTGATTTAAAGGGACCTAGTATGTGTAACTAGGGTTTGGAAGAAAAATATTTTTTTAAAATCACTATGAAATTTTAAAAATTAAATCAAATTTTTTATTTAAATATTCAAATAAAAAACCCAAAAAAATATTGTAAAAATTAGCAAGGAATTTACCACAGGTTTTTATGTACAAACAAAGTAAGTTGGGTTCACCAAAGAAGTTAATTATTTTAGGAATAGTGGAGTCCTATTCCTAATTTAATTAAGGGTCTGAGTTGACTAATTCAAAAAATAATAATACAATAAATAGAGTACTAATTTGTATACTTTATTTTTTAAATTTAGCTTTCTAAAAATAGTAATGAAACAGGAGAAATGTAACTTAGCTTAAAACTAAGCTTATATGACTGAGACAGAGGTTGATACCAGCTATGCAAGACTGAGACATTGTTATTAATCTAGATGTGGCTTTCATTTTATGAAAGGAAGGATCACCAAAAATAAGACACTTTGAGGTCTGGAATTGTAGTCCAAGTCCAACCATTGTTATCTAAACTAGTCACAGAGATCTAATTTTTTTGGGTTTTGTCTGCTATCCATATATTAGTCTATCTATGAAATGTCAAATCTCAATTGTCAATGGATCTCCTTGTATATCTAATTTAATTTACAACCCTATATCTTTAGTATGCTTTGAATGAAACATGATAAATAAGGGGGGATTAGTGTGTGTAATATGAATTGAATGTGTATCCACACCACTTGTGTGGGCACACTACCTACATACCAATTCTCCAAAGAGGGATCAATCCATATGTAGTTCTCCCACTTGATGTGCTTTGTGTAATAGTGTTATGCGAATACAAAAATGCTAAACTAGGTATGTTTGAGGTGGCTAGGGGCTGATTTGAGGGTTTAAATGAGATTGTGGTTATATTGACTAGTTATATGTAGAAAATAGGGAAACTTGTCTTAGTGGATTTTCTTGTATTCTTTCTTACATTTGAAATAATTGCCAACCCTTTCTAAATTAACTTTGAATGGGATTTTATAGAGATCTATTGGTCATGGGTTAAATTGATTCATGTTAGGCCTACATAATGAAGAAGAGGAATCAAAAGAAAAAGGTCATTTAGGCTCAAAATGTGATTGGATAAGAGTGCCAAAAATGGGACACCCTAGATTTTAGTGCTATATTCCAACCCTAGCACTCCTATCCTATAGGCTTGGGACCTAAGGGGATGAAATAATCATGAAAAATGGATCCTGATTAAGCTATAATGAGGTTCTAAAAGTCTAAGGATGATTCTTAATCAATGAAAAGGTGTCTAAAAGAGTCAAGAGAGCATGAAAGAGGGACTTATGGGTTGGGTGTCATAATCTACACTCAAGATACCAATTTTGATATTTTATATGACTACATTTGCCCCCCCCACTTTATTCTAGTGATGCAACAAAGTGAAATACTAAGATAAAGGAAAAGTAGAAATTGTACCTAAACTTACCTACAAGGGTGAAGCCCATGAAGTTGTGTGATGATGGGGTTACGTATATAGAGCACAATATGAATTGTAAATCTACAAGAGGAAAATAAAGAGTAGACCAATTATTACTAGATACGTTATATTTAAAATAAGAATTTACAAAATTAGGTAAGAGAGAGAGGAAGATAAAGGAGTGAATACACCTCACTGGGTATGCAAACCAATACAAAACCTATTATGATGATGAATGATGTTAGATGTGTGTTGGGTATATGTTGTAGCAAGAGTAGTATTGTGAAGAGAGTTGAGTGCTCAATTCCCCAAGAGTGGATCAAGAATTAAAATGCTGTCCCTTTTTCTCCATTATCACCCACTAATTGAAGATATTTGATTATGCATGTGTTAATCGATGTCTAGACTATGTGTCTAATCCATTTGAGTAGGTGGCTCAAGAATACAAAGGCTATATAGACCTTTGGCTCCATCATTGCCCACTAAGTGAAGCTATAACTAATACTATTATGAATGTGTGTCATATGAGATGGATTTTGAAGCCCATGAATGCTCTAAAATATGACAATATGAGGTGGATAGTCAAATTATACTAGAAACTAGGATATCTTGGCCACTCTAAAAAGGTGGAGATAATTCTTATATGAAAGCCAATCTGAAATTGGAATCTACGATTATGTGAAAGCCACTTGGGAATGTGAAAGTTAGGCTTGTATGAAATCCACTCTAAAATGATGCCAACCACCTATAGATGTAATAAGGCATGAAATTGCTAAGAATGTATGGGTAATATACTAAACTTATAAATAAAAGAAGTTAAATTTATCATGCACATTGCCCCTAATCACTAGTGTTTGTAACATGGATTCTAATTTGGAAGTTATACCAACTACCCTATCTAATATTGGAAGTGAGAGCCATCATGTCATATATGATGCCCCCTATATCTGGATTCTCTAAGAAAAATTATATGGAAACTATTAAATCTAGACTAATCTATTTCTGACAAACTATAGTTGAGCTTACCTTTTTGCCTATTTATGGAAAGGTTGGTCTTTTTATTATTTTCACAAGAGCACCAAAAACAAGACACCCTAATGTCCAATATTATTGTCCATGTCTAGTGTTGTTGTCCTTTGCTAAAACTGATGATTGTTTTATAATCATCACTATTTTATGGTCTATTCTACTTGGTTTGACCTCTGATTATTGTTTTGAGTGTTCTAAGAACTATTTTTTGACCAATAGGATCTTTGATCTCTATAAAAAAACCCTTGTTTGTTTCCCACTCTTCTCAATATAGGGATGAAGACCTTACAATGACTATCCTCAGAAGAAAGATCCCTAAAAGTGTGTTATGCTATGAAAATACATGATATAGAAATGATAATTAATAATATATCTTAAGATATAAAATGGTTTATTTTGAAGACTATTAGATCAATAAGGGTATGTCTAGATAGATATAACAATGTAATAGCATGTGTAATGTACTAAACTAGAACTGGAAGAGTTAGTTGTTAGTTGTTAGTTATCAAAGATGGATGGAACATGATGTCCATCATGGCATATGAGAAATTAAGATAATGCATGATGTGTATCATGTCATTTCAAACAATAAAAAATAAATAAACAATAAGCACAAAAGATAAGAAGTAAGAAACATACAAGAGTGGCCAAGGGGCCAAGCAAACAAGGGACATGGGAACATGTCACTCACACTAGAAAGGAAGAATATAAGGTATGTTCAAATTCCACATACATATATAGTTAAAAACAAGAAAGGTTGGCACAAGGGACATAGTCACATAGAAGATTACAAGCAAAGGACATTGGCAAATGTCTTAAGGCACACACAAGAATAGAAGCAATAATGACATAATCATATGTTTGATAGAGAACCTAAAATTCAAAGAGTAAATGATCTAGATCCTTTGAGGATTTACCTTTGAAAGTAGGTGAAATAGATGGTGAAATTTATTTCATGGAAGTTATATCATCAAGACCTAGGTTGATTGGATAAAAATAACTTCTATCTTATTCAGCTTCTCGATTAGGGTTTTCCACATGTGCATGTCCATATCCCATATTTTATTCCCAACTTTGGTTATCAATCCAATCTGAATTATCTTCTTAGGTGCTCAACCGATGGTTTATCTCAAGAGGGTAATCTTCATTGGTGATCATATCTTCTTATTGTAAGGCTTGTAGATCAAATTTGACTATTTTAAAAAGAGGAACTTTAGGATCAATTCTCCCTATAGGAGAAGATGCCTTGAATAGGATTCTTCTTATAGGATCTATTTTTAAGGATGAACCTTTTTCAAAAGAAGAATAAAAAAATTTATAAATGGATTTTAATTACCTTTATTCCACTTCCTGATCTATCCCACAAGGATTAGATTCTCTCTTTTTCTTGATTTATTTGAGATCTCTTAGAGATAAACCATCCTTGAGAATCCATTGGGTGGTTTATAAATTTAAAGAGTCCCAAGTTGTTTTTTGGCTTTTGGGTTTTATGAATGCTTTTAAATTTCCATGTATAACTCTAATGTAATATCTCACTAACACTTATTTATGAATGTCCCTAAAAATGGTGCCAAAAATGATAGGCTTATCATTATACCTCTTATTTAACCAATAAATGGATTGGTGTCATTTTCTACTAGGGTTAGTGTCTAAAGGATATATGCAATGAAACCATTGGATATTAGAGTTTTACAATTCACTATTTTTAATTTTTACTCTACTATGATGTATAAATCCTAAAAATAGTAAATAAGACTCTACCTCTAGTTTTCAAAAATATAAATCCAATAAGTTTGCTAATTGAGATCTCATATTGGAATTCACACCATCAACATCCATCACTTAAACATCTGGCATAAGACATGTGATGTCCTCACTTGACTTGCCCAGTTGGGTAAGATAGTGTGATATTCCAAAATATGAGAATGTTGTCTATTGTCACTTAAATGGCTTTTGACAAATTTTGAATATGGAGATAGGTTAACAAACTTACTTTCTATGAAACTAGAAGACACACTCTTGCAAAAAAGAAACTACTTGTATTAAATTAAAATAATTATTACATGTAATGGAAACACACTTTCATTAAATTAAATTTATACTTTGATTTTGAAAAGGAAATTCAAACTTGATTTTGAAAAGGAAATCACACTTGCATTTAAGAGGAAATTACACTTTGTAGTAAATGAGATATAACTGAATTAAATAAATACTTTTGAACTATAAACTAAAAACTACCAATTTATCCTGATCCTCAAAGAGAAGTGGGCCCTTGTTCCTTCCTCAAAATAAGAACTACTTTACTTAGTAATGAAAAGGAATGTTGAACTTTATTTCATTATCAAAGGAATATATATAGATATGTAAAACTACATTAGAATGCTTCTGATTTCTAACTTAAACAACTTTCTAATTCATCCACTAATTGATAACTATCTAGAACAAGAAGGAGATATGTATTTAAGCATATACCAACATATATTCACAGAGTATAGAAGTTGGAAATCAAAATGGCCAAATTTTCTTATTCAAAATATATATGAACTAGGAGTCAGATCCCATGCTTCTAGGAATATGTTGGAATTGACTCAACTAAAAATAGCTGGTAAATAACTAACATATATTTGAAAAGACTTATCTAGTTTTACAAAATAAAAATAAAAATATATCTGAATCATTTTAGGCCATTACTATAAATGATAATGTATAAAATAAGATATGTAAATATGGAAAGTCTATTTATATATAATATATATTTAGAATCACTATTTTGATTAGTAGGATTTAGTTAGACATATTTAAAACATGCTTAGGTGTCTTCAGAGAATTTTTAGAGCACCTTTGGATCATCTTCAGAGCACCTTTGAAGCATCTTAATGGAATCTTTAGATAGTCTTTATAGCATCTTCAGATCTGCAGATCTGCAGAGCTCATTCACCAAATCCTTAAAACTGTAGCCAAAAAGAGTTGTCAAAAGTATTTGATGTCTTCCCAAAATCATCCCAGCATTAGGATGTGTTTTTGTATATAAAATTATGTTCATTTATCCAAGTTCACCCAATGACAACGTAAATAATCAGTAATGTATCATATATAAACAAAGGACAAATTGCATTCATTTCCTACTTAGATAAGACCTTAACCATTAAACACAATGAAGTATATAAATAAAAGGCAACACTTATGGATAGTTTGTATTAGATATAATGAGAGATATGGAATGTTCATCAACTACCTTTTTGATCCCATCTCTAGTTATCTCAAATCACTCTACTTGACCATGTTCCACTATGTCAAATATTAATCAAGTGGTGTACCACCTAGATATAAATAAATTAACTTGTGCAATAACTAATTATAGATAATAAATCAAGTGGTGTACCACCTATTAATGGTGCTATATCAAATACTAATACATAAGTGGTGTGAAATAAACCATGAATTCATCTGGTTATCAAAATGGGTAAGTGCTGACCTATCCCCATCTATAGTTATCTAGGTAGTTAAATGCTAAAAGACTAAAATCCTAGTCTAAATGAATTTTTGATATGGTTTGATCATAAAATGTAAACAAACAAAACATTAGGTTATATATTGAAAGAGTGGTAGTAGTTGATGATGAATAATTTAGGATTGGAAATTTAAGTTTGTGGATAGATTAGTGTTGGGTATGGGTTAACATTGGCCAATATGAAATAAATTGACTAGAATGGAGTATATCACTAAAAATTGATGGACATACGTATATCAGAGAAAAGGAGTGGAGACCAAGTTGACCTATTATATGATATGTTGGAGGAGAATTGGGTCTTCAGGTATATAAGGTACTAGGCCCTTGAAATGATAGTAATAAGAAATACACTTGACCCCAACTATATATAATCCACTCACCTTGGTTAGAAACTAAAGTTTATATAACCCACTCACCTTGATTAATAACTATAGATCTATATCATTTATACTTTTCCCTAGTTATAGGGATCTATCCATATTTAGTAACTAGAGATTCATTTATCTCTATCCAACTATAGATTTATTCTTGGTTAAAAACTAGATATCTATCTTTGGTTAATAATTAGAGATCTATCCCCAATTATCCCAACCTTACCTTATTATTTATAGGTATTACTTTCATAATGAGAGGGAATGAGGTAGATGGTAGGAGGTATAAGGTTTTTTTACTATATTATAGAATCCCTCCCTTAGGTACGACAAAATGGATATCTATCTTTATTATTACATATTTTCCTTGTAGTCACTACTCGTATGCAACTAATCACTAAAGGTGGAGGCTTATTATTTAGTATTAACTTCCTCATCTCCTTAGTTAGTATAGGAATTTCACTAACAAATATATAGATAAATATATTGATAGATAGATGGGTGCAAATAATCCACTACATTCATGTAGTTTTTCATACCACCCATATGCCATGTAGAAAGAAATTGGGCATTAGCAGGAAGGAAGTTAGGAAATGGAAATGATACGATCCAAACCATACCATATTGGGATGACAACTCTATCTCGAATACATAAAGAGGGTACCCATTTATTATATGTTATTCTATATCATATCTATATATGGTGACCTCATTGAATACCTCTATATCTATATAAGGCTTCAGTTAATAGCCTTATCTATATATATTGACAATGGGTATTGACCAAATGATCTACATTGGTATGTGTTTAATTATTTATTCAATTGGGATTATAAAGGAGCTAACCTATGCCTTGAGTACCTAATCTCACCTTGATCATGCTCTTATGTCTCTTGAAAAGTTAGGGCAATTTAAAAGGGGGATCACTTGTCATCATATCAAGGTAGCATATTCAAGTGAGGTGCAATGTCAAAATATGTTATGGTGGTTGTCTTTTACCCATTTTTTAAGTTTATGTCAAGTTTTATATTTGTGTTACCTATGTATAAGGGTTCACAAGAAGTCTTGTAGTGGTCCTAATGGTCTAAATTTATTCATACTAAAGATGACCCAAAGGATATAGCCCATGGCCTATTATGAATCCATCTAAATATGTTGAGAGTCTAAAAGGTATGGCAAGATCAAAGGGTTAGGGATGTTGTAAGGAGAATGTGGTAACCTTGCTTAGGTCCTTACCATGTTTTAATTTCTTTTAATAGATATTAAGGTAACTTCTACTTGAATTTTAACTTGAAATCATGAATATTGCCTTCAAAAGGGGTGTCTAACCATGGAATGATGCCATTTTGGCCCCAAAACACCACTAAGACCATAAATTACACCTTAAAATGTCTTAATTATCACCATAATCCTATGATACAATGGTTTCCTATGCAAAAGGATGTCCTTCCATAAGTCAAATACTTTTATTCACCACTAAAGGGGCCCAAACATGGGAAAGAATGGCTTTTCACCTTACCTCCACTTGTACACCCTATTTTAAACACATTATGAATCCTAATTTCCCTCATCATACCCATTGATCACATTTAATGAAATAAAAAACTTGAGAACATGCAGGAAAGAGGTGTTTTATAAGTGTTTTCAAATGTGTATAGATCTATATAATATGAACATTGTCAAAAAAGGTTAGGGATATGTAGAGCAAACTCAGTGCATACATCATGCGAGATAATTCATGAGTTTCAAGTCAAAAATGACCCCTCCTTTGCATCATCCTCCTTGGTATCCTTGGATAGCCTCTCAGGTTCTTATTCAATATGGATAGGAGAGAGAAGATGGTGACCTAAACTCTTTGCCAAAGGAATAGTATTTAATGGAATTTTGATCTTTGAAAACAGTTTGTATAATGATGATCCATGATTTATGAACAATGGTTAAGAACCTAAGGCAGTCAAACTAGTCTTTTGTATTCACATAGGGTCAAGAGTGGAATGATTTAAGTGTATTTCTAACTTATTTGAAGGAAATTGTGAGTGTATGTCTTATAAAAGTTCTCAATGTCCTACCATTACATTCTCCACCCCTGATTCACATGTGTGAGTCTATGGGAATAAATAAACCTCTATTAGAGGTATAATCACTAAGAGGGGGGGTAAATTAGTGATGAAAGTTATTTCAAATTCAATTCCAATCCTTTTAAACCCTTATTTAATTACCACAAGCAATCATAGAATATACACTTCATTCATAATAATGAATAATAGATCATGTAAGATCATACATACAACATAAGATCTATGTGGTTAACCCTCTTGGGGACTAAAACCCACTCTCAATCCTATAAAAACATGTACAACATGTCTTATAAGGTATTATAAACATGAGACTAGTTAAATACTTCTAACCAAAATTTAGTGACATACCTATTTCACAACGAGCACCTACCCCTAGGATGATCAAGTCATTCTGACCACTTAATGGTTAAATCCTTCTTATTAGCTTTATTGAAACACTTATTTCACAAGGAGTACCTACCCTTAAAATGATCGAGTCATTTTGACCACCTATTGGTCAAGTCCTTCTGACCTAGATGTTCAGCACCCTCCTAACACCTATGAAATAAACATCTCTAAATCAATAATTACCTATCAATCTAATGGAGATAATGTATATTAAATCTCTTTAAATTTACACACTACACATTCCACACTCTGATCTACCTCTCAAATCAAGCAAAAATCTTACACATACATCAACTATCCTTCACTCGGACTCAAAGCATCCAAAACATCCTTTTAGATCACTCAAGACCTCTTTGATCATCCTCAATCTTCAAACCTATAAGAGCACTATCCTTGACATTATAAATATGGACTATAGGTCATACACATAGTCATCAAGCTTCTCTACTATATAACCCATCCAATGGGCACACACTCTTTCCTTCATTCCATAACTCTAACACACGCCTCTTCTCATAGGTCCCTCACATCTAGAAATCATCACCTTTTATTCCACTTTTTATAAAGCCTTCATCATTATTATCTTCCTAGTCAACCTTTAGACTTGACTTAACCCATAATACATCTTACATAGCACAATACTATCCTCACAGGTCAGCCTATTGAGGTTAACATATACCCATTTCTAAAAAATAGGGACCCTTATGATTATTTTGATCATTGGCATTGAATGCTTGATATCCTGCACTTTAATAGAGTTTGAAAATCATCCATGCTTGATGAAATTAGCCTATTTATTCATGGTATTATTTTGGACCTACCTAATGCTGTAAATGGTTGGTTGCCATGTTTTAATATTGTAGGTTTCATGAAGCTCCCTTTTATGTATCATGCTAGGGATCTATAAATTAATCATATTTTGGCTTTTACTAGTCTTAAATTTATGATGGTTCATAGTTGGACTTTGATTTAACTATTTTAGGAATAGTTGATTCCTATTCCTAATTTAGTTAAGGGTCTAAGTTGACTAAATCAATAAATAGTATTACAATAAATAGAGTAACGATTTGTATAATTTATTTGACCTTCGTAGCTTTCTGAATATAATAATGAAGGAGGAGAAATGTAACTTAGGTTAAAGCTAAGCTGATACGACTAAGACAGAGGCTAATAATGGCTATGTAGGACCAGGACACTATCATGAAATTGGATCTATCTTTCATTTAGTGAAGGATAGGATCACTGAAAATAGGACACTTTGAGGTCTAGTTCTATAGTCCAGGTCCTACCACTATTGTCTAAACTA
This sequence comes from Torreya grandis, assembly GCA_037957365.1. NCBI lineage: Eukaryota > Viridiplantae > Streptophyta > Pinopsida > Cupressales > Taxaceae > Torreya > Torreya grandis. Next base: position 2,285,617 of record JARHVA010002809.1, on the reverse strand, counting down.
GCCATAAAGATCTAAGTTTTCTTGGTTTTGTTCATTGTCCCTATATTATTCTACTTGTGAAATTTTGGATCTTTACTATCGATATAGATCCTTATAGAGATTATTTAATCTCTAACCCTATATATTTCATATTCTTTGAATTAAACTTGAGAAAGAAAGGGGGGATAGTGTGTGTAAGATGCACTTAACATTTATCCACACCGCTTGTGTGGGCATGTTTCCTATATACCAATAATATAAAGAAAGATCAAGTCATATGTAGTTCTCCCACTTGATCTGATTTATGAGATAGTGTTATGTAGATGCAAAAAAGCTAAACTAGGTGTGTTTGAGGTGGCTATGGACTGGTGTGAGGGTTTGAATGAGCTTGTAGCTATATTGGATGGCTATATGTAGAGAATAGGTAAAAGTGCCTTAGTTTATTTTATTTTATTCTTAATTTATTTTTAAATAATTTTTAACCCTTTCTAAATGAACTTTGAATGGGTTTTTATAGAGATTTATTGGTCAAGGGTTAAATGCATTCACACTAGGTTGAGATAATAAAGAAGAGGAATTAGGAGAAAATGGTCATCTAGGCTCAAAATGTGATTTGATAGGATCATTAGAAATGGGAAACCCTATGGTCTAGCATTATATTCTAACCCTAGCACTCCTACCCTATAGGCTCAAGACCTAGGGGGATGGAATAAGCATGAAAAAATAGATCCTAGATGAGCTAGTATGAGGTTCCAAATGTCTACAGATGACTAGGAATCAATGAAAATGTGTTTAAAAGGGTCAAGAGAGAATGCAAGAGGGACCTATGGGTTGGGTGTCATAAACCACACTCAACCTACCAAGTATGACATTTTATAAGACTACATTTTCCCCCTACCCTTTATTCTAGTGATGTAGGAAAGTGAAATACTAGGATAAAGGAAAATTAAATAGCCTACCTGAACTTACCTATAAGGGTGAAGCCCATGAAGTTATGTGATTCTTGGTGTCCATAGAGAGACCATGTTGTGAATTATAAATCTATAAGAGAAAAACAAAGAGTAGATCAGTTCTTATTAGATATGTTATATCTAAAATAAGAGAATACAAAGGTGGGTAAGAGAGAGTGGAAGAGAAAGGAATGAATATACCTCACTAGATATGTAGACCAATACAAAACTTGTTATGATATTTAATGATGTTGAATGTGTGTTGGTTATATATTATACCAAGAGTAATATCATGAATAGATCTAAGCGATCAATTCCCCAAGAGTGGCTCAAGAATGCAAAGGCTAGCCCTTTAGCTCCATTTTCACCCACTAAGTGAGGATATGTGATCAAGCATGTGTTAATCAATGTCTGGACTATGTTTTCGATCCCTCTAAGTAGGTGGCTCAAGAATACAAAAGCTAGCTAGAACTTTGGCTCTATCATTATCCACTAAGTGAAGCTATAACTGATACTGGTATAAATATGTGTAATATGAGATGGCTCTTGAAGCCCATATATGCTCTAAAATATGACAACATGGTGTGGATAGATGAATGTATACTAGAAACTAGGTCAATCTTGGCCACCAGAAAAAAGTGGAGATTAGGCTTGTATGAAAGCCATTCCAAAACTAGAAACTAAGCTTATGTGGAAGCCACTCAGGAATGTAGAGGTTAGGCTTGTATGAAAGCCACTCTAAAATGATTCCAACCACTTGCTAATAGAATAAGACATGAAACTACTGAGAATGCCTAGGTAATGTACTAAACTCAAAAATAAAAGAAGGTAAATATACCACACACATTCCCCCCAATCAATGGTGTCTATAACATAGATTTTGATTTGGAAGTTATACCAATTGCCTATCTAAAAATGGAAGTGAAAAACATCACGATGTGCGAATTCCCCCTATACATAGATTCTATAAGAAAAACTATATTGAAACTACTAAATTTAGACCAATCTATATCTAACAAAACTATAACTGAGCTTATCTTTCTACCTATTTCTGGAAAGTCTAATTTTTTCTTGTTTAGATAGGAGCATCAAAAATAGGACACCCTACTATCTTACATTATTATCTATGTCTGCCATTGTTTTCCTTTGCTAAAACTAATGATTTTTATATAATCATAACTATTTTTCTAATCTATTCTTCTTAGTTTGACCTCTAATTACTATTCTGAGTGTTCTAAAAATTGATTTTTTGATCGATAAGAGCTCTAATTTCTGTGACAAAACCGTTGCTTATTGACCCCTCTTCTGAGGGTAGGAATGAAGACCCTATAATGACTACCCTTAGAATAAAGATCCCTAAAAGTGTGTTATGCTATGAAAATATATGATATAGCAATGATAATTGACAAAATATCTCAAAATATATCATGGTTTGTTTTGGAGATTGTTAGATTAAAAGGGGTATGCCTAGATAGATATAATAATGTTATAACATGTGAAATGTAATAAACTATAATTGGAAGTGTTAGTTGTTAGTTGTTAGTTTCTATTTGTCAAGGAGGGATGGATCATGATGTCCATCATGACATCAAATAAATAAATATAATGCATGATGTGGATAATAGCATTGCAAAGAACGAGAATCAAACAAGCAACAAGAACACAAGGCAAGAACCAAGAAACATACAAGAGTGGCCAAGGGTCCAAGAAAAAAAGTGACATGGGAACATGTCACTCACACTATAAATAAATTATACAAGGCATTTTCAAATTCCACATAAACATATAATTGAAAATAAGTAAGGTTGGCACGAAGGCCACAATCACATAGAAAATTACAAGTAAAGGACATTGGAAAATGTCCTAAAGCACACATAAGAATAGAATTAATAATAACTAAGAAATGCAATCATATCTAGCTATGTAAAGTAATAAAATAAAGTATGTATTATAATATAAGTACAATTGCATATAACTAGTCAAAGAAAGAAGTGAAAGTATGTAAGATATGTAGTACAAAACTAGGTATATTATAAGAAATACACAAGTGCTATATACTAGTGAGTGTCGATAGATTAATATGTGTAAGCTAGTAAGTAGTGTACATCCACATGATAACTAGTGTGTATGGTGTACAAATGACATAAGATAGATGGTGTAGTCATGTAGGAGATGCCCCTAGTGGGTAAATATATTGATGTATGTCTCAAATGTAGAAGTAGGATGCCCCCTTAATGGGTAAAGTGAATTAATTGAGGATTTGGATACCACTACACACACTCAAGGAAGATCAAGTGAAGCATGGTAATTCAGATAAATTGACAAACAATAAAGTAGAATAACAAAATGTAAGTCTAGCATGGTAGTAGAAATGTAAAACATGGATAATACATAAAATTGAAATGTTATATTTTTTTTATTTTTGATATTTGAATGTGTTTGAATATGTAAAATCAATTATAAGGAGATTATGTACAATAAATTTAAAACGAGTTATGTGCAATCAATTATTAGGAGACTATGTGTAATAAAACTAAAAAATTATGTACAAGTAAGGTTGAGAAGAGATGATACTAGCCATTGAGTCTCATGGAATAATCCCTATCATGGTGTCCTATATCAAGGAAAGGAATCATGCATGATTATGAATAATGAGGGAATGGTTTTTGAATATGACTCTAAATATTTGGATTCATTGTCAGTATCTTAGAAATCATAATAAAATGTATTGTTCCACTCATCTTTATCATCTTGATTTTGAACCAATGGAATGTTACAGTTGAATTTTATTGTATCTAGATATTTTATTTTGATAAATTATGTCTATGAATGATTTGCCTTAGGATGTTCAATAAATCCCAAACCCTAGTGACAAACATTATCAATTGTTAAAATAGCAGTAGTGATGCATTGAACATGCTTTCCTAACCCTTGACCTTGATAATCAAAATATTGTAGATATTTTTGACCAAATACATACTACTTTGAAATTTGAGCCTCATTTTAGAGGGGTAGATTTTCATTTTTTAATGCTTTACCTATGCTTGTGGTACTATTTCTTTCTTTGATTTTAATTTTTGATCCTTTTATTGTTTTGAGTTATGCTTTAGTAACCATTTTTGTACTATTTTTGAATTTGGCTCTTTGTGAATGTGTTCCTATGTCACTATGGATTGCTTGACTTATTAAATTATATAGGGTCCTCATTAGAAATTATTTTTTGTATATGTTATTTTAATACTAAACATGAATCTATGTGATGCCCAATCACAATAATATCTAGATCTTCTCATTGGATGTAGAGGAGGTAGTTTGATCAACTTAAATTTAATCATTTCCCTTAGTATCTCACTTGAACTCTAATTTTATCTTTGAATGCTTTTTGAATCACAAGTTTTAGAGTTACTTTGTTGTGATTTCTTGTTTATATATGTAATATTGCTTGTAACTAATTAACTAGGTGAAGGTAAATACACATGATTAACACTAGGGTGCCATTGAGGATTGTATATTATAATGTAATTTTTGAATGTTGTGATATTTTCATGTAATATCTAATTATATGTTTGTAAATCTAAAATTAGCTTGCTCATACTAGTGAATTTATCCTTTAGAGTCTTATAAGTGCAAACCCCAATTACTTTTGATTGAACATATAAGCACATATATTAAAGATGGTTTGAAGAAGCTATAGTTTGAATGTATGCATTGGGAACAATAGTATAGGTTGCCTCTCCTTTTGGAGGGGTGATAGTATGGACCTGGTTATAGGGAAATCAGCTATTACCCTCTTGGGGGAGAGGAGGAGAAGGAAATTCCTTCTTAATCTGCAATAAATTGTCATGTGAAATTGGATTATTATGTGCATCTATGTTATCCTTGACTAGAGTACATGCATTATTTTCATTTTCAATATCAGAAGTAAGAGTGGGAGAGTTTTCATTTAGACTTTTTTTTTCACTATTTGAGATGACAAAATAGAGTTAAAAAAATGAGATTAATCATTTGAATTAGGCATTAGCAATTTGATTCTATTTTATTTATATTGTTGTAATTTGAACATAGAAGTACCAAAATATTTATATAAATCTAGGTATAAATCATGCATGTCAGATGAAATGTATGTAATTAGAGTTATAAGTTGTATAAAAATGTGATTATAAAGAATATTCCACATGAGAGATAGCAAATTAGGGATAGAGAGAATGAAATGGTGCACTAATGCATAAAAACCTTCGACATGTGTTATGATATGTCTAATATGTGTAGCAAGATAAAATTGAAATTTTTTCCATATGAGAGATATAAAGTAATGAAAGCTTGTATTAAAGACAAGTAAACATTACTTTGAAGGAGAGGGATCTTACTTTTTTAACAATAACTTTCTTAATATCATCCCATATTATGAAAAATAAACATAAAAGGGAAAAAATGAAGCTTTGCATTAACATATGGTAAACTTCATTGGTTCATGTACATGATAGGATTGAATATGGTCTCCTTATTATTTCCTATAAATGCAAGAAATATATATAAATAAGCGAGATACAGTTTTTATTTTTTTTGTGAAATTTGATTTTATATATAAGGTGATACCTCAAAAGTAATGGGACCTAGTATATGCAACTAGGGTTTTGAAAAATGAGTGTTTATAAAATTATTATGGAATTTAAAAATTGAAGTGAATTTTTTATTTAAATATGTAGGTAAATAATTTTATAAAAAAATTAGAAAAATTGTGATTTAAAGGGACCTAGTATGTGCAACTATGGTTTGGAAGAAAAATAATTTTTTAAAATCACTATGAAATTTTAAAAATTAAATCAATTTTTTATTTAAATATGGAAATAAAAAACCCAAAAAATATTGTAAAAATTAGCAAGGAATTTACCACAGGGTTTTTATGTGCAAACAAAGTAAGTTGGGTTCACCAAAAAATTTAATTATTTTAGGAATAGTGGATCCCTATTCCTAAATTCATTAAGGGTTTGAGTTGAATAAATCAAAAAATAATAATACAATAAATAGATTACTAATTTGTATACTTTATTTAACCTTCGTAGCTTTCTAAAAATAGTAATGAAAGAGGAGAAATGTAACTTAGCTTAAAATAAGCTTATATGACTGAGACAGAGGTTGATACCAGCTATGCAAGACTGAGACATTGTCATTAATCTAGATGTGGCTTTCATTTTATGAAAGGATAGGATCACCAAAAACAAGATGCTTCGAGGTCTAGTGTTATAGTCCAAGTCCTACCATTGTTATCCAAACTAGTCACAGAGATCTAAGTTTTTTGGGTTTTGTCTGTTGTCCCTATATCAGTCTATCTATGAAATGTCAAATCTCAAGAGTCGATGGAACTCCATGTATAGCTAAATTAATTTACAACCATAGATCTTTAGTATGCTTTTAATGAAACTTGATAAATAAGGGGGGATTAGTGTGTGAAATATGAATTGAATGTGTATCCACACCACTTGTGTGGGCACACTGCCTACATACCAATACTTCAAAGAGGGATCAATCCATATGTAGTTCTCCCACTTGATGTGCTTTGTGCAATAGTGTTATGCGAATACAAAAATTATAAACTAGGTATGCTTGAGGTGGCTAGGGGCTGATGTGAGGGTTTAAATGAGATTGTGAATTTATTGACTAGTTATATATAGAAATAGCGAAACTTGTTTTAGTAGATTTGCTTGTATTCTTGCTTAATTTTGAAATAAATGTCAACCCTTTCTAAATTAACTTTGAATGGGATTTTATAGAGATATATTGGTCATGGGTTAAATTGATTCATGCTAGGGCTACATAATGAAGAAGAGAAATCTGAAGAAAAAGGTCATTTAGGCTCAAAATGTGATTAGATAGGAGTGCCAAAAATGGGACACCCTAGATTTCAGTGCTATAGTCCAACCCTAGCACTCCTATCCTATAGGCTTAGGACCTAAAGGGATGAAATAATCATGAAAAATGGATCTTGACTAAGCTATAATGAGGTTCTAAAATTCTAAGGATGATTTGTAATCAATGAAATGGTGTCTAAAAGGGTCAAGAGAGCATGAAAGAGGGACCTATGGGTTGGGTATCATAATCTACACTCAAGATACCAATTTTGATATTTTATATGACTACATTTCCCCCCCCCACCACCACCTATATCCTAGTGATGCAACAAAGGGAAATACTAGGATAAAGGAAAATTAGAAAGTGTACCTAAACTTACCTACAAGGGTGAAGCCCATGAAGTTGTGTCATGATGGGGTTATGTATATAGAGCACAATATGAAGTGTAAATTTACAAGAGGAAAATAAAGAGTAGATCAATTTTTACTAGATATGCTATATTTAAAGTAAGAATTTACAAAATTAGGTAAGAGAGAGAGGAAGAGAAGGAGTGAATATACCTCACGGGGTATGCAGACCAATACAAAACATATTATGATGATGAATGATGCTAGATGTGTGTTGGGTATATGTTATACCAAGAGTAGTATTGTGAAGAGAGTTGAGTGGTCAATTCCCCAAGAGTGAATCAAAAATTCAAATACTGTCTCTTTGGCTCCATTATCACCCACTAAGAGAAGATATGTGATTATGCATGTGTTAATCAATGTCTAGACTATGTGTCTAATCCATTTAAGTAGGTGGCTCAAGAATACAAAGACTATCTCAAACTTTGGCTCCATCATTACCCACTAAGTGAATCTATAACTAATATTGGTATGAATGTGTGTCATATGAGATGGCTTTTGAAGCACATTAAAGCTCTAAAATATGACAATATGAGGTGGATAGTCAAATTGTACTTGAAACTAGGCTAATCTTGGCCACTCCAAAAAGGTGGAGATAATTCTTACATGAAAGCCAATCTGAAATTGGAAACTAGGATTATGTGAAAGCCACTTGGGAATGTGAAAGTTGGGCTTGTATGAAATCCACTCTGAAATGATGCCTACCACCTGTAGATGTAATAAGGCATGAAATTGCTAAGAATGTCTAGGTAATATACTAAACTTAAAAATAAAAGAAGTTAAATTTATCATGCAAATTGCCCCTAATCATTGGTGTTTGTAACATGGATTCTAATTTGGAAGTTATACCAACTACCCTATCTAATATTGGAAGTGAGAGCCATCATGTCATATATGATGCCCCCTATATCTGGATTCTGTAAGAAAAATTATATTGAAACTATTAAATCTGGACTAATCTATATCTAACAAAACTAAAGTTGAGCTTACCTTTTTGCCTATTTATGGAAAGGCTGGTCTTTTTATTATTTGCATAAGAGCACCAAAAACAAGACACCCTAATGTCTAATGTTATTGTCCATGTCTAGTGTTATTGTCCTTTGCTAAAACTGATGATTGTTTTATAATCATCACTATTTTCATGGTCTATTCTACTTGGTTTGACCTCTAATTATTGTTTTGAGTGTTCTAAGAACTATTTTTTTTACCAATATGATCTTTGATCTCTATAACAAAACCGTTGTTTGTTTCCCACTCTTCTCAATATAGGAATGAAGACCATACAATGACTATCCTTAGAAGAAAGATCCCTAAAAGTGTGTTATGCTATGAAAATACATGATATAGAAATGATAACTAATAAGATATCTCAAGATATAACATGGTTTATTTTGAAGACAGTTAGATCAATAGGGTTATGTCTAGATAGATATAACAATGTAATAGCATGTGCAATGTACTAAACTAGAACTAGAAGAGTTAGTTGTTAGTTGTTAGTTATCAAATATGGATGTAACATGATGTCCATCATGGCATATGATAAATTAAGATAATGCATGATGTGGATCATGGCATTTCAAAAAATAAAAAATAAATTAACAATAAGCACATAAGATAAGAAGTAAGAAACATACAAGAGTGGCTAAGGGGCCAAGCAAACAATGGACATGGGAACATGTCACTGACACTAGAAAGCAATAATATAAGGTATGTTCAAATTCCACATACATATATAGTTAAAAACAAGAAAGGTTGGCACAAGGGACACAGTCACATAGAAGAGTACAAGCAAATGACATTGACAAATGTCCTAAGGCACATGTAAGAATAGAAGAAATAATAAATAATAAATATAATCATATATAGCTATACAAAAAAAGAAAAGAAATCATGTAATATACTAGAAGTACAATCACATCTAACTAATCAAAGTAAGAAGTGAAAGTATGTAAGACATGTAAGACTAGGTATATGCTAAGAAATACATAAGTGTCATATACTAGTGAGTGTTGATAGAGTAATTTTTGTAAGCTATTAAGTAATATACATTGACATGATAACTAGAGTGTGTGGTGTAGGAATGACATAACCTGGATAGTGTAGTCATGTAGGAGTTGCCCCTAGTGGGTAAATATATTAATGTATGTCTCGAATATAGAATTAAGATGCCCTCTCAATGGGTAGAGTGAAGTAATTAAGGATTTGGATGTCATTTCACATACTCAAATAAGATCAATTGAAGCATGGTAATGTAGATAAATCAATAAACAATAACATAGAATATCAAAATGTAAGTATATCATAGTAGTAGAAATGTAACGCATGGATAATGCATATAATTTAAATATTTTTATGGTTTTGAATTATTTGAATGTTTTTGTATTTTTGAAATGTTATATTATTTTTGGATTTTCTATATTTTAATGTGTTTTAATATGTACAATCAATCATAAGGAGACCATGTACAAAAAATTTAAAAGAAGTTATGTAAAATCAATCATTTAGAGACTATGTGCAAGAAAATTGAGAAATTAAGTATTTGGATAAGAAGAGATGATACTAACTGATGAGTCTCATGGGAGACTATCTATCATGGTGTCTTATATCAAGGAAACGAATCATGCATGATTGTGTAGCATGATGAAATGGCTGTGAATATGACTCTAAATATTTGGATTCATTATCGGTATCTTGGAAATCATAATAACTTGTATTGTTCCACTCATCATTATCATTTGATTTTGAACCAATGAAATTAAAGTATTGAATTTTATTTTATCTAGATCTTTTCCTTTGAAAAATTGTGTTTGTCTATGATTTTCCTTAGGATATTAAATAAATCTCAAACCTTGGTGACAAACATTATCAACTATTAGAATAGGAGTAGTGATGCCTTGAGTATTCTTGACTAACCCTTGACCTTGATAATCAAACTGTTTTGGATGTTTTTTACCAAATCCATACTGCTTTGAAAGTTTAGCCTCATTTTGGAGAGGTATATTTGAATTTTTTTCATGCTTTACCTATATTTGTGGTACTATTTCTTACTCTGATTTTGCTTTTTGATCCTTTTGTTGTTCTGAGTTATACTTTGGTAACCAGTTTTGTATTGTTTCTAAATTTGAGCCTTGAGAATGTGTTCCTATGTCACTATGAATTTATTGATTGATTTAACTTATATAGAGTCCTCATTATCAATTATCTATTATATATGTTCTTTTAATGCCAAACATGAATCTGTGTGATGCCCATGCCCTATGATATGCACAATAATATATGGATCTTCTCATATAATGCAGAGGAGGTAGTTTGACCAACTTAGATTTAATAATTTCCCTTAGTATCTCACTTGAACTCTAATTTTATCTTTGAATTTTTTTTGAATCATTATTTGTAAAGTTACTTTGTTGTGATTTCTTGTTTTGATATGTAATATTTCTTGCAACCAATTGACTAGGTGAATCTGCATATACATAATTGACACTATGGTACCTTTGAGGATTTTGTATTATAATCTATTTTTGCATTATTGTGATATTTTCATGTAATATCTGATTTTGCATTTTTAATTATAAAATTAACTTGCTCATACTAGTGATTTGATCCTTTAGATTCTTACAAGTGCAAACCATAGTTGCTTTCGATTGAACATGTAAGCACATATATTGAAGATGGTTTGAAGAAACTATAGGCTGAATGTATGAATTAGGAACAATATTATATGATTCGTCACCTTTTTTATGGGTGATAGTATGGACCTAGTTAGAGGGAAAATAAATATCACCCTCTTGGGGGAGAGGAGGAGAAGGAAATTCCTTTCTAATATGCAATAAATTGTCATGTGAAATTGGAATATTATGTGCATCTATGTTAGCCTTGAATGGAATGCATGCATTATTTTCATTTTCAATATGAGAAGTAAGAGTAAGAGAGTTATCATTATAAATTATTTTTTCATTGTTTAAGATGAAAAAGTAGAGTTAGAAACATGAGATTAATCATTTAAACTAGGCATTGGAAATTTGATTCTATTTCATTTATATTATTGTCATTTGAATATAGAGGTAGCAAAAGAATTATATGAATCTAGGTAGAAATCATGTATCTGGAATGAAATGAATGCAATTTGAGTTATAAGTTGTATAACAATGTGATTATAAAGAATATTCCACATGAGACATAGCAAATGAGGGATAGAGAGCAGGAAATGGTGCACTAATGCATAAATTTTTTTGGCATTTGTTATGATATGTCTAATATGTGTAGCAAGATAAAATTGAAAATTTTTCCATATGAGAGATAAAAATCAAGGCATAAAGAGCATGAAATTTTGCATGAATGCATAAATTTTTTTGACATGTGCTATGATATTTCTAATGTGTTTAGCATGATAAAAATGAAAAAAATCCATATGAGAGATAGGAAATAAGGGATAGAGAGCATGAAATTGTGCAGAAATGCATAAAAAATTTTGAAATGTGCTATGATATTTATAATTTTTTCATAAAGATAATCTTAAAAAAATTTCCATATGAGAGATAGAAAGTAAGTAATGAAATCTTGTATTAAAGACAAGTAAACATCACTTTGAAGGAGGGGGATCCTACTATGTTTAACAATAACTTTTTTAATATTATCCCATATTATGAAAAGTAAGCATGAAAGGGAAAGAATGAAGCTTTGAATTAACATATGGTAAAATTCATCATTCATGTACATGATAGGACTAAGTATGGTCTCTTGATTATTTTCAAAAAAAATCAAGAAATATGTGCAAATAAGTGAGATCCATTTTTTTTTTAAATGTTAAATCTAATTTTAGATGTAAGGTGATACCTCAAAATCAATGGGACCTAGTATATGAAACTAAGGTTTTTAAAATTGAGTGTTTCTAAAATTACTATGGAATTTTAAAAATTGAAGTGAATTTTTTATTTAAATATGCAAGTAAAAAATCAAAGAAATATTGGAAAAATTATGATTTAAAAGTACCTAGTATGTGTAACTAGGGTTTGGAAGAAAAATATTTTTAAAAATTACTTTGGAATTTTAAAAATTAAATTGAATTTATGATTTAAATATGAAAGTAAAATTTTTGAAGAATATTGTAAAAATCAACAAGGAATTTACCCTACATTTTCTAAGGTGTTTATACACAAATGAAGTAAGTCAGGTTCACTAAATGATTTTACTATTTTGGGAATAGTGGATTCTTATTCGTAATTTATTTAAGCGTATGAGTTCACTATATAAATAAATAATATTATAATAAATAGAGTACTAATTTATATAATTTATTTGACTTTTGTAGCTTTCTAAAAATAACAATGAAAGAGAAGAAATGTAATTTAGTTTAAAATTAGGCTGTGAGACTGAGACAGAGGTTGATACCGGTTGTATAGGATTGGAACACTATCATGAATTTAGATTTGGATTTCTTTTTGTGAAAGGATAGGAGAACAAAAAATAGGACACTTCAAAGTCTGATGTTATAGTCCAAGTTCTACCATTATTATCTAAACTAGTCATAGAGATCTAAGTTTTCTATATTTTTTCCATTATCCCTATATTAGTCCTCCTATGAAATTTTGGATCTTGAATGTCAATGGATCTCCTTGTAGATCTTATTTAATCTAAAACCCTAGATCTTTAGTATGATTTGAATGAAACTTGAGAAAAAATGAGGCTTAGTGTGTTTAAGATGCATTAAACCTATATCCACACCCCTTGTGTGGGCATGTTGCCTACATACCAATACTCTAAAGAGGGATCAAGCCATATGTAATTATCCTACTTGATGTGCTTTGTGAAATAGTGTTATGCAGATAGAAAAATGATAAATTGGGTGTGCTTAAGATGGCTAAGGACTGGTGTGAGGGTTTGAATGAGCATGTGGCTGTATTGGCTAGATGTATATAAAAATAGAGAAAATTACCATAGTGGATTAGATTATATTATTACTTGATTTTGAAATAATTTCCAAACATTTCTAAATGAACGTTGAATGGGCTTTTATAGAGATCTGTTGGTCATGGGTTAAATATATTTACGCTAGGATGACATAATGAAGAAGAGGAATCAAGAGAAATGGTCATTTAGGGTCGAAATGTGATTAGATAGGAGCATTAAAAGTGGGACACCCTAGGGTCTAGTGATATAGTCCAACCCCAACGCTCTTGTCCTATAGGCTCAAAACTTAGGGGGATAAAATAAGTATAAAAAATGGAGCCTAGTTGAGCTAAAATGAGGTTTTGAAAGTCTATGAATGATTTGGAATCAATGAAATAGTGTTTAGAAGGTTAAAGAGAGCATAAAAGAGGGACCTATGGGTTGGGTGTCACAAGCCACACTCAAGCTACCAATTTTGACATTTTATATGACTACAAATTCATGTGATAAAACCCCCTTCAGTAAACCCTAGATTGAACCACTAGTTTAAATTAAAATATTGGAAAGAACATATTTGGTAGGAAATTTTCAAATTTACTTTAGAATTAAGCCTAATTTTCATGTTAAGGTTTGATCTTGTTTCTCAACATGACCAAAGCTTAACTTGAAAATCATACTTGGTCCCTTTTTTTTTCCCCCTTTATTCCTTATATTTCTAACATGCTCTAATGTTTATATTAGCAGTGTCCTTTTATTTTAATAGGGTCCTTTATTTTAGCATGGTACCCTTTGTTATAAACTTAGCTTAAATTCCTAACCCTAAGGCCTCATTTGTATTTATCAACATGAACAAGACCTTAGTCTTAGAGCTTTAGCCTAAGTTCCTATTTACCCGAGTCCTAATTTAAGCCCCTAAATTCTTTGAAAATATAATAATACACATTTAATCATGAGGAAATGATCCAATAGAGTGCAAGAAACCCAAAAAAATCAAGTCTTTGATCTATTAAACCAATTCGGTGTAAGCACCCAGATCAAGATTGACGATCCGTGCTTCAGTAGAACCAAAGATCTAATGGCAGGAAGTCATCATTAAAAAAACATGGCCCCCCTATATAAAATATAAATTTAACCTCATTTTTACCCTAAGGTCTCATTTTATTTATTAATATAATGAAACCTTATGATAGAACTTATGTTGTGTAAATATCCAAATCTTGATCAAATAGTCTACACTATATCATGAAGTTTGATACAATAGAGTGAATATAGTGATGAAAATTCAAAACCTCAAGAAGTCCTATAGATATTACACATGGCACTCTTGCACTCAAAGCTTTATAACATAGGCTACCACACATTAATTGAACTAATGGCATGCATCTACCCTTATTGTGATCAACAATCTGCACTGCATCATGAAGTTTGATCCAATGAAGCGTATCAAATCCAAGGTCTGTGGGCTAGAAGGATTTGATGAGATTAAATTAATTTCCTCATGACCATCATTTGATGCTTGTGAGGCTGTTATTGACATCTTTAAGACCATCAATTTTAAGCCCATCAGACCTAGTGATCTATTAACTTAAATTTGATGTTTTTGTGACTCTCATTTGACATCTGTAAGGCCATCAATTATGTCCATGAGACCATCAAATTTAAGCTAATTAATTATTTGGCTTAGACATAAGATATACTCCAAAAATGTTTCTAAAATCTTATGAATTGTATTTTAGATCAATGGGACCCCTCAAAAGATGTTCAAACACTTGAGATCTTTGAACTACAAATAATAAAATGATCTCATAATCTAAATATATGCATAAATGAATTTAGTCTAAGTCTATATCCTAAGGTTCCCATTACATTTGTTTGAATGCCATAAACCTTAGGCTAGAGAATTATATTAAGTCTTATTTTAAAAGGGTCTTTATGACATAAAATTTAGCTCAAATTCTTTTAACCTAAATTTTCTTGTGTTTATTAATACAATTAAACCCTAGGTCAAAACCTATCATTTATTCCTTGTATTATTTTGAACCCTTTGAAATTGTTATAAGAACTTAACATAAATATTTTAGCCCAAATTATATGTTGTGTTTATTAATACAATATAAACCTTAGCCTAAAATATCTAGGCATGGTCCCCTTTTATATAAATACCAAAAAACTTGGGCATAAACACATTATCCTAAAGTTAATTTCATGTTTAATAAACATGAAATAAACCTGAGCCTAAGGTATTTAAACCTAATTCCCCTCCTAAGTAGAGATGATGACTAAAGCTCTTTCCCTTTTGTAAGATCAATGGCCCATGCTTGCTCACAAAGATATTGATTGAATAGAGCATAGGAAGCCAATGAGCTAAGGCTTGGGTTCATCTAACCAATCATGTACATCCATTTATATTAATATCAATGGTTCATTGCTTCCTCATGAGGGTATGATCAGATAGAGCATGGTTGTTGATGACTTTTCAATGAGCCCTTAAAGTCCCACAAGAATGACACATGGTGGGTATGCATCCAATAAATAGAACACATAACCTAGAATGCCCATGAAGGTGCCAAGTGGCACAACCATAAGGCCCAACATAACGTATCCAATGACTTTTGAGCCTTGTGATCATGATCAATGGACCACATTGATACATGAATGAAGATCCAATAATGTGAAATAAAAATTAGATTTTACAAATCTAATAGATATTCCCTCAATGCATTTATGAAAATGCCATGAGAGTTGTCAAATGAATGCCACATGGGCACCACACAAGCATAAAATGACAAAATTGAAGATTTTATGTACTTAAAAAAGGCAAAGGCATAAAGGCCTCTGTATTAATAAAATTCAAGACATGAATGAGCTTAAGTCTAGATTACCATCACCAATAAATCTCTATAAAGCCCTAAGTATCCATAAAAATCCTAATTAGAACTTGGATTGATCACAATCAAATAAGGAGAGTTCAATTGTAAACTGAGTGAGAAAAACTGACCTAGAAGCTACTTGAAATTCATTGGTAAGTAGTTGCAACTTCCCTAATCATGGAAGATCATAGGAAACAAAAAAGGGATGAGATATAATTGTACTTAACCTTAGATAATGAGAGGGTTTTCAAAGACATAGACTTGGACACTACAATTTTGAACAATGGGAACCGGAATTGGTCTTAACTCTCTTGGACCATCAAGGAGATGTAGGCTTTGACCAAGGAGGAACATAGGAATTTAACCATTCTAACAAGATACAATGACTTGGTTTCCATTTAGATGTCCAACCTATACTACATTGCTACCAATCTTGAGGTACTTCACTACATTGATGTCCTTTCCCCTCTTTTCCATGATTATAAAATTGAGAATGATTGGATTATGCATGAATGAAGCTTTAATAAAGTACCATACATTTCTCCCCTTACCTTTAAAAAATAATATAAACCATGTAAACCTTAATTAAATCTACCAACCATAAAAAATTGGACTAGGGAGCATAATTTGAACACAATCCTTGCCTCATGGTTGCTCACTAGAACCTGAGTAGTCCAAGACCCCATAGGAAAAATTATAATTATCCAATTCAAAGAGTGAATTATGATAATAATGAACTTAATAAATAGGTTATGTGAGCCCTCTCTACCACCCATATTGACAAAATATGGGTATCCTATGTCTACTTCATGGTGGAGAAAGGACTCACTACCCCACTAGGTGAGATGATTAACATCTGCTTGAAATCCCAATTTACAACCATCAAGAAGAAAAAAGTAAGAAATTTTACATGATGTTCTATCTATTATATGCCCTCTTATCTTCTACCTAGATCCCAAATATCAAGAATTGGTCACCTTATAGGAGACCCATTGTGTCCCATCATTATTCTAAACTTCACATTTTTAAATATAAATACAACATGTAGCTAATTTGTCATTGTTTCTACCCAGTCCTAGTGGAAGCCATCATAAGAATCCTCATGAGCAAGGTCATCCCATTGACCAAGAAATATTTTAAATTAATAGGAGACATATGGTTCTACCCTGATTGCACCATCATAAGTGTTGAAGGGAATTTGACACAACCCTTCAAGTTACCCATTTATGTATCAACCAAGCTTACAGATGAAGTGGCTTACCAAATTCTTCATTGTATAGATGGATTTTTTAAGGATAAGAGGAAAGGCCTCCCCCATCCCTTTCCTTTAAAAATTAGTACAATTATTTTGGAAAAATGGAAACATGTGAATGTAATTTCCAAACACATGGACTCTTTCAACCTACAAAAAGATGATTTGAGGCAATGGGACCCTAATAGAGTGGTATCCAAGCATCTAAAGTCCAAGAGCATAAACAATACATATGAACACCAACCCAGTGCTCATGACCCATTCTACATTAAGGCCTCTAGTTTCCTAGAGGTATTATCTAGATTTAAAAATCATAACATCAAATTGGAGCCTAGATTGGCTAGAGGAGATGGAAATCCACCTATAAAAATTTGGAAAATGGGCCCCATGTAGTATCATTTATTTCTTGGACCCTCTTCAAGACCCCCTCAAAAGTAACCACTACATCAACCTCAGGCACAAATAACATAGGGACCTAGAAAAGAAAATTTGGAAGAGAGACCTAAGGAAAGACCATCTTCAGCCCCTCCTAATAGAGCAGAGTCTCTAATATAATACCTAGATATGATTTCCTTAGAACCAAATGAAACAATAGAGGATGCACTTAAGGCTATTTCTAAAGATTATGGGTCAGAGGATGAGGAATAACAAATAGAATAACCCTAAGCCCAAGTAGAGGAGGTTAAATAAGATAAATAGAAAGAAGTTGCTTTAGACCTAGTTCTAATAGCACCTCTATAAAAAAGAAAAGTAGAATTAGCATTGGTTATACTTGGGAGGAATAATTCCAAGTTAACCTTCACCCACCCCATGAGTGAGGTCAAGTTATTCATTGAAGAGTAACCTATTCATATACCCATTATCCCTGAATTGTTTGTTTATGGGAAAATTTAGAAGATTCCCACTTTGTCCCTTTCTTGGGCCTTGACCTAGGCAATTAACATTGATGTCCATAATGAAATCAAGCCATGGATATTGGATTTGATAAAGAAGGAATAATAAAGAAGAATAGTTACCACAAGAGCATCAAGTGGCACATAAATAGACACCCCAGGTACATCAAGTAGCACAAGGATGAAGGTCCCGAAACCTATTAAGGTAATAGAGTCATCAACCAATGTCCATTTAAATCTAGAGATAGTTAGATTAGAGAGGGTGACAATCAAGAAATCCATGGTTAGATGTGAGTAATTCACCTTTCAAAAGGTTAAGCCATTTTTAGGCTTGATTCTAGTTAGGGGATAGTAGTTTTGTGAACACCCCATCCATGAGAAGGACATATAAATTTTGGGTAATGTTCATTCAGCTCAAATCAGAGGAGAAATCAAAGGCATGAAACAAAGGATATATAACCTAGAAAAATAAAAAGAGAACCTAGAGACAATGGTTATCCTATTAGTTCCTAAATCCATAATAAATATGTTTGAAAAATCCTTCTTTGACATGTTTGAATCCTTGAATTCAATGATGTTGAGGAAAGATGCATTGAGCCAGTAGAGTGAGATAGCCAAAGTATTGATGGCCTAGTGGTAATATTCTAAAGACAAGATAAGGGATCTTATCAATATATTGATCAAGGATAGAATTCCTAAATTCAAGACTATCAACCTAGCCCACTTAAATTAAATATTAGGAATAGTGGTTGATAATATCTAGAGTTTAAGTTCTTGATCAAAAGGCTTGGATAGACTCCTAAGGGATGCTGAGGAGCTAATAATAAGAGTCAACAAAGTTATTGGCACCATGTTGTCCAATCTTACAAAGTCTACAGCCCTGGGCATCATTGATGATGAAGATTATAAGCATAGAGTCACTTTGGTGATGTAGGAAGTATGAAACAAAATCTAAGGCCAATTTATAAATGACAACATAATCATGGGCATGATCTTCACTACTAAGGAGAATATTGCAAAGGCCAGGAGCATCAAGGAGGCCATGGCAAGGGATGATAGAGATTTTGATGACCTAGTTGATCAAGAAGATGTTTATTTCTTAAAGCTAACTATTGATTTGGAGCTAGTCAAAGAGCAACATCAAGGAGCTATGAAACTTCTCCAAGAGTATCAAGTGAGTTCTCAAGTGAAAGGCCCACTAACCATCTAAATAATGTTCCTTTTTATAAAAAAAATTAAAACTTTGAAAGTGGAATATTATATTGTAAAGGCATATGTTAGTTTATTAGCATATTTGCCTCTAGGTTAATACATTTAGAAAATCAAATGTATTCTATAATTATAAATAAGGATAGTTGTCCTTATCTTTTTACATGTGTAATCTTGTAACTGACTGGTATACTGCCAGTTCCTTCTATAAAAGATATTACTACCATTTTTTAAGGGAGGGAGTTTTGAGAAAAACTTGTCTACTTTGGAATAATTAATATAAACAAAAAATACTAAAAATTTTGTCCAAGTTTGTTTGTGTCAATTATTTCATGACTTCTCTCTCAATTGTTTATTCCCAGTCTTGAATTTGAATGATTTCCATGAAATTTGAATTTGCATCTTTGATATAGGGTTGTTAATTTGTGTTTATGATAGATTAGTTGAATGATCTTGAATTTTCTTCATTTTATTTGTTCTACATTAAGATGTACAAATGCTATTTAAATGTAGTAATAAATATTTAAAGGAAATTCAGTTCTTACTTGTATTTCTTCATATTATCCTTAGAGGTTTGCCTAGTGTATAGTGAGATATGATATTATGATATTTTTCATTATGTAATGGTTTAATGCATGTTCAATTGTAATTAAAAAAATTTCATGATGTTTGAGTCAAGGATCAACAATCACACATTTTCTTTATGCCCTACTCTTCCTTTTAGTTCTTTTTTTGACCAAGTCACTTTAGTTTAAATCTCACTATAAATATTCATTTAGATTAGTCTTTATCATATATATTTAGTCATAACTCACTGATGTTATCATAGTAATTTAAAATTCACAAGGACCATGGTGGTTCCCAACCATCAATTACTATAAATTTGTGGAATAGTCCAATTTACACTGCCTCTATTTTCACCACAGGTAACTAGACTACCAAAAACTTGCTACTCATGCCATGAATTCCTAAAATTATAAAATGATAAGTGTTCTTTAAATAATATGATCACATGTGATACATTTAGAGGAATCAACATGATTAGCTCCATTGGTGCTAGAAAGAGGGATGAATTTTTTGGATCTTTGATAGTATTAGTTTGTTTTGATCTAAGATTGGTCTTACCTTTGCACTTTTGTGTGATTAGTTTATCAAAAGTGTGAAGATCACTAATCTTTATGGTCTTTGACTCATATTTATGCTTCATTTATACAAAGATCAAATATATTTGAGGTTGGATGCTTAATTCTGGTAAAGATAACTTAAGATCTAAACTTCTATAGTATTTAAGGTTAGAATAGCTTATTTTGATCAAAGATTGTTATGTCTTTCATAGATCTAGGTACATTTGAACTTAAAATTGTAAAGATAGGCCATATATATGTAATTGGACACATATTTTAGCTAACTTAGTTAAAATTTGATGCCTTTTGTTGTTCTTTACATAAATCTTTGTAAAATTAGTTTAATGTGCAAATCTGAGTCCTATTATTTATAGAGGTTGGTTTAACACATCGTATTTCAAATAGGATCCAAATTTTTCAAGATGGAATTTAGAAACAAGATAGCCTCTACTTGATTTGGAAGTTAATAGGAAATCTAGAAGGGATAAAGGTAGATGCAAGGATTCAAAATCTTTGCCAACTTTACCACTCCAAGATACTCCTAACTTCAACCTTCATTAAGGTATGGATTGGTTGGAAAGTTCTCCTATCAAAGTGTAAGGTACAATTCATGACCTCCCTCTCAATCTTGAAAAGTATTTGCCATCTTTTATTCCTAATGGTAGAGTAATAGTAGAAGAACATGTTAAATCATATAAGGACTCATTAAGATTGTTAAACATAGTTTATGAGGATGTAGCATGTAGGTTGTTCCCTTTTACATTTAAATATATTGCATATGAGTGGTTATTAAACCTTCCTAATGACTACATCATTACTTGAGATAAGTTTAATAACACTTCATTGACCAATTTGGTAAGATCATCATTCCTTGTGTCATGTACCAACAATTTACCACCCTAAAAAGGGATGCTAATGAACCCATAAGGTCTTTCAATGCAAGGTTTTAAAATATATACAACAAAGCCATTGAACCTTATAATTTTGATCAGGCCTTGTCCTTGGATATATATAAATATGCTCTCGATACCATGACCTCAATATTCATAAAGAGAGTTATAGGTCTAATGATCACATATGCTTTAGCTTATGTTGAGTTGTGATCATTAATGATCAGATGCAATGTCAGGGTCAGATTGCCTACTCTATTCCTAATTTCAATCCACATAGGCCTACCTTAAATGCCTTTCCTAATAATAACTAGAATATACCAGCTCCCAAATCTAAATCAATTACATCTAACACATGTTGGTCCTAACTAGAACTTGGGGTTCTCAAATCATAGCACTAGTAATGGGTTTAATGAAGTTGATCCAAGGACCTTAGTAATAGTCAATGGTACCAACAACAACCAAGTTCATAATTTAGAAAACCTCAAAAGTGAGAATGATTCCATTCTAAAAATGGTCCAAAAACTCAACAATGACTTCTTTCAGCTCAAAAGCAAGTTAGCAATACTATAGAGACTTTTGGTAGGAACTTCTCCTTTCAAAGGTTCAATAGACCCAATAATAGGTTCAATGTTGATAGTTTCTAGAATAATAATAATAATGAATGATCTTATAAAAATAATACTATGGATATTAATTTCATTGACATTATTTTGCCTGATTATTGTAGAGTCCATTATACCAATAATCATGGTGAGATTCATTGCATTAAATTTTTTAAAGCTTTTGAGGCATTTCAAGAAGAATTGGACACTTTTGAGGTAGTGCCTAACAAGGATGATGGTGCAAATACCTCAGGATCTAAGCTTGTTGACCAAACCTTCATGGTGGAAACATTTGATTTCCCCTTCCAAGAAGATAATGAGCTAGACAATGTTCCTAAAAAAGTTCATGGCTTATAACAGTTCTTGAAGAAGAAATATTCCCTAAGGAATATAAAAAAAAGTTAGCCTTTGACTAATTCTACTCCCCCAAACAATTTTGGTACCCCTCCAGATACCACTTTAGATAATAATCCAAAGCCTCCAAAGGGAAGTACCTCTAAGCTTATTGTTGATATTTCCAATTCTTCCAATATGACTGATTATAATATTGTACAGGACATAAAGAAGATTAAATCTAACATCACCTTGCATGAATTAACACAAATCATAAAGCAAAGAGATTTATTGTTGGAATCATTGTCCAAAAAGTCTAGTAAAATGTCCAAGAGTGATAATGCTATTGTATCTATGTATAAAGCTAAAATAGAGTCCCCACCCTTCTTACTTATAGTCAGAATGTTTGGTAAGAACTTGCATAACTATCTATTAGATTTTGATGCCTCCATAAATATCATGTCTCTAGGTGTTTTTAAGTAGCTTGGTTTGACCCCCATTAATTTTGATAGGGTTTTCACCCAATTAGATAAGTCTAGGGTCAAGGTGATTGGAGAATTATTAAATGTCCATATATAATTGGCTTCTAAGATAAGGGTCCAATAATATATATATATATATATATATATATATATATATATATATATTATTGGACCCTTATCTTAGAAGCCAATTATATATGGACATTTAATAATTCTCCAATCACCTTGACCCTAGACTTATCTAATTGGGTGAAAACCCTATCAAAATTAATGGGGGTCAAACCAAGCTACTTAAAAACACACACACACACACACACACACACACACACACACACACACACACACATATATATATATATATATATATATATATATATATAACCAAGTGGTAGATATCCCTGATGCATATGGACTACTCTTGAGTAGGGAGTGGACAAAGGCTTTGAATAGATACATGTCCACAAATTGTTCACACTTATGGCTGCCTTGGAAGGAGTTCCTAACCAAATCAGGGTTGAAAGAGAGCCAATAATAAAACACATGATCATTGAATATAATTTTATCAATTAAAATGTCAACATAATTAATTTTGATCTAGGATTTTTCACCCTATAAACTGCCAAAATGTGTGATCCTAAACCTTTTAATGTAGTGCCTAGGTTATGGAAGTTGCATTTTGATTGGGCTAGGTGTAAATTTGGATTTAGAGTAGTAATTTATCTAATTTACCTTATTGGTAATAAATACCATGCTTCTTATAGGCTCCAATTTCATTTCACCAACAACCTTGTAGAATATGAAGACCTCATCTTAGGTATACAATTTGCCATTAAAAACAAGGTCAAAGAACTACGAGTTTACGGTGGCTCATAGCTAGTAGTAAACCAAGTAAGAAACAAATATTAGTGCAAGTAATTATACATTAAGAGGTATAAATTTAGAGTATGGGATCTATTAGAATCTTTTTATGACTTTAATATTGTTTCTATCCTTAGGGAAGAAAATTAAGTTGTTGATGAGCTTGCCTCTACTATAGATAATCTCATGCCTAAACAAGATTCCCCCAACTTTAGTGTTGAGCTCATACCTTTCCCTTCTATCCTAGCTAATGTGAACCATTTGTAGGTATTTATTGATGACCAACAAATACTAAAATTCATGATTAATTCAGGAGCATTCAAAGCTTAGATCATTGATGAGGATGATGAACATGCATTTAGGGAAGGAAAGTTTGATGGCAAAGTCATTCAACTAAATGATAAAAATATCCCTAAAGGTATTATTGCCTTAGAGGGGATGTTTTATTAAGAGAATCTAGTTGAGGTTTCTAAGATTCCTAAAGTAAGTGGGAAGGAATACAGTGTTGTTGATCTTGGGCCTCAAGATCACCCTCAGCTGGTTTACATTAGAAAATCCTGCACTAGTGCTAAAAATAAGAGAGCCAAAGAGCTATTGAAAAAATACAAAGATGTCATAGCTTGGTCTTATGATGACTTCAAGATCTTTGATCAAAGAGTCATTTCCCATTCTATACCTTTTAAATAAAGTTGTAAACCCTTCAAGTAGAAACAAAGACCTATGAACCCTATCTTAGAACCCATGATCTTCAAGGAAGTTTTAGTCATATAAAATACAAAAAATATAAAATTGAGCATAGATAATGACACCCAACCCTTAGTTCCCTCTTTCTTACTCTCATAACCCTCATAGGCATATTTTCACTAATTCTCAGTCATCTATAGCCTTTTAGACTTGATCTCAACTAAGTTAGGACCCTCTTTTCATGACTAATCCATCCTCTTAGGTCTTGTAAGCCCAAGAAAATATCACCACACTTGGACTATACCACTAGTGCCACTCCTGTCTACTTTCAACACTATTGTCCAAGCTCATTTTTGACCCTAATGGTCAATTTCTTGTGGTTCCCTATCCTTCTCCTGGTCGGCCTAACATGAGCACATTCAACCCATGGTCAATGGATCCCTATAAAATCCCATTCCAACATCATTTGGAGAGGGTTGGTAAATATCACTAAGCAAGCAAGAATACAAGAAAGACTAATCAAGCAATCTTCCTTATTCTCTACATATAGATAGCCTTTACACATTCAATGAAATTTAAATCCTTACCCTAGTCCCTATCCATCTCAAGCACATCTAGTTTAGTATTTTACATATTCATACACTCAATTGCATAATGCAAATTAAGTGAGAGAACTACATATGGCTTGATCCCTCTTCAAATTATTGGTATGTAGGTAGCATGCCCACATATGGGGTGTGGATCCACATCCAGTGAATCTTACACACACTAACCCCTCCTCTTGTTTGAAACTAGTCAAAGCATAAAAAAAGATAGGTTTTGAAGAGAAAATATACTCTACAAGGATATCTATAGACTTCTAGCTACCAAAACTTTAGAGACAGGGTCACACAAACCTATCAAACAAAACCCATAAAGCTCAAATCCTTAGGATAATAGTGGTAGAGGTGGACTATATAACTAGTGCCACTCCTATCCAATTGTAGTGCTCCTATCCAATCACAAAATGAAGTTTAGATCTTAGTTTGTAATAGTGTCCTAGTCTTGCATAGTGAACTCCAACTTCTGTCTCAGTTAAATCAACTAATTTCCAATTAAGTCTTATTTTCTTCCCTTTATTACCATTTTTATAAAAGTTTGAATTAAAATCAAATTTCACAAATTAGTAGGTTAATTATGACATATTTATTTACTAATTTTACTACTCAGACCCTTTAACTAAATTAATAATAAAACCCTAACATTTCTAAAAAGGTTAAATCATTTGGTAAACCTAACTTAATTCATTTGCACATAAAAACCCTAGAAACCCTACGGTAAAATTCCTACTAATTTTTCCTATAAATTTCTAAATCTTGACTTGAATATTTAAATTAGAAATTCATTTTTAATTTTAAAATTTAGTTGTAAAATTTTAAAATAATTTTCTTTCAAACCCTAGTTACCCATAATAGGTCCCAGTATTTTTCCAATAATTTTCCAACAATTTTTTAAATTTTTACTAGAATATTAAAATAAAAAATTGACTTCAAAATTCAAAATTAAATAGTAATTTTTAAAAATTATTTTTCTCAAAACCCTATTTTCACATACTAGGTCCTATTCAATCAAGCATTTTCTAATCATTTTCTAAATTTTTAGTTACATATTTGTATCATAAATCTAATTTCATTTTTAAAATTTCATAGTATTTTACAAAAATATCATTGTCAAACCCTAGTTGTATGTATAAGCTCCTATTTGCTTCTTGAGGTATCACCTTACATGTTTTTGAGTTCTATATCATTTTTATGCATATTCCAATTCGTTATTTGATTATATCTATTTAATCTTTTCTACCATTATACAAGTTGTTTTTCTTTTCCCCCTTAAGCTTTTTACATCTCTTCCTTTGAGATGAAGTGAAAGATTTAGTGTCAACCCTCTTAAATTCACTTATATTCCTTCAACCCAATCACATAACATGGATAAGAAACCAACTCAGACTCCTATTATAGATTTTAAATATCTAGATTACACTAATTTCAATGAAGATAACTTTGATAATGAGTAGTATGAAAATAAGAATGATGATGTACAGACCGATGCTCATGTTCCACCACATTGGACTACTGATCCACTTCCACCTATTATTGATAATGAATTTTTCCTCAACAAATATGTGATCCTACAAAATTTTAGAGAAAGACTTAGGGAATAGCCCTGAGATCATACTATTATCTTATAATCTATCATGGAAATTAAAAAGGCTAAGCAAGTTGAGTCTTCTATTCCTATAGAGCAACCAATTTTAAATGACATTATAGGGTCAAATATGTCTCAACAACCCCATATAGAAGCCCAACCTTCTTGTATTCCACCAACTACAACTAGTACATCTTTGTCTCCTGATGTGGCAACCCTTGTGCAAGAGATAAGATCTCTTCAATCCAAGGTGATACATATTGATCAAGGTGCCTTGAAACCTACACAATCTTTGGATTTTTTTTCTTTATCACATACACCATTGGCACGTCACATTGATTTTACACCCTTTCCATAAGGTTTTATTCAACCCAAGCTTACTCTTTATGATGGCAAGGGTGATATAGAAACATATTTAAGAGCTTTTCATATAGCATGCTTGGACTATTTACCAAATGGTTGGCTACTTACCAAGATCTTTCCATGAAGCCTAAAGGATTATGCTTTAAAATGGTTCTATAATATACTGAATTAGTCATTTAGTGCATTTAATTCTTTATTTAGTATGTTCCTAGCCCATTTTAGCATTAACATTGGTGATGAGGTTTCATATGCCCAAGTTGCACAATAGAAACAAAGGTCAAATGAGCATCTCATAGATTATGTTCTTCAAGATAATACTATCGTGGATAAGATGACTAGCCCTATGTGAAATCAAGAGTTACAAGATCTCTTCAAATAGAGTCTCTTATCAGCTTTTCATGAATCAATTATATTCAAAAGATTCTTTTTCTTCACTGAATTGTGTCAGACACTAAAGGAAAGAGAAGTCAAGTTAATTTATATAAGCAAACTCAAGTACACAAGTATCTCAAAAACAAACAACAAAAGTAACAACAAATTCCCATATAAAGTCAAGGTCAATGATAACAAGACTCAGAATCAATTGATAGTTAATGTGGCTTCAGATCCCCCTCATCATGTTATTTTATAAGCATCTCCTTAGCATACATTTACCAATATACCAATTTCTCCAGCTAGAGTTTTATGGTAGCTTTTGGAATGTAATATCATATCTCTCCCTTATATTTAGGAAGTTGACCCAACAAATCCTCTTCTATAGGGATATGATCATCATGCATTTTTTGAGTTTCATAGGGCACAAAGCCATACAACAAATAGATGCATTAGTTTGAGACACAAGATACAAGATTTGATAGATGGAAATCATATTGATCTTGGTATTTCAGGTGAGCCTCCTCAAGCAAAGAAAACATAGGATAAAACATTGAAAATATTCTTTGATGATTTTATATAGCATTTCAAATAAGAGATAGGGGATACATTAGGTGTTTACCATGTATATCATACACATCCCCCATAAGATACATATAAGACACCTTCAATTGAGTTACATCTTTTGAGAAACATGATCAGTGTATATAATTCTAGAGTTCTAACTAGACCTTCTATCTTCTTTTTAGATTAGGAGATCATTAAGGATGACTCAAATTATCATGCACTTTTATTCAGAGCTTACATTCATAGTCATCCTATTCATAGTGTGTTCATAGATAATGGATCCAATGTAAACATGTGAACTATGACATTACTATAGTATTTGGGATATTTAGAGCAAGATATTACCCTGATAGACATAGTTATTAGTAGATTTAATGGGAACACATAGAGTTTATTGGGTGAGATTTTAATCCCTCCATAAGTTGGTCCAACACATGTGGTCACACCATTCACTATTATTCCTAGTGTAGGATTTTTTCATATGTTACTTGGTTGACCATGGATTCAAAAACTTTGAGTAATAGTTTCTATAGTTTATAGATGTGTGAAATTCAGTCATGCTAATTAGGTTATTACAGTTGGTGGATTTTCATATGAGTTACCACTCCCCACTTCAGAGACATCTACTTTACAATCACCAATTTTAGTTTAACCACCAGTTTTAGTTTTTTTTCTAGTATAAATTCTGACACAATTAAGGCATCCATTGTTAGCACAGAGGGTTCATACACCATCATAGCTTTAGGATTCTAGACAACTTCTAGCTACCATATTCACACCCAGGGTATTTTCATTGAGATCTCATTCATCTACACATAGAGAACATGTTCTAAGATATCCTACTTACAGATGGGTCCCTAATAGCCTTATAGTTATATCCACTTCTCAAAGTTATAGAGGGACCCCAAAATCAGTTTCTACTTCAAATATTTCAAAGCATCTAAAACATATATAGTTTTCAAAGCCACAGTCTCAAAATTTCCATCATGCTTAAAGATCATGTGTGATTCCACTCCTTAATATAGGACACCATGATAGGGAGTCTCACATGAGACTCATCAGTAAGTATCATCTCTCCTTAGCCTTGCCTATACATAGTTTCCTTTGCTTGATTGTACATAGTCTTCCTGTAATCGATTGTACATAGTTCAAATATTCTAAAAATATAAAAAAATATAACATTTCAAAATCCAAAAACATTCAAATATGTCAAAACACCAAAGAAAAATTTGATTGTATGCATCATCCATGATTTAGAATACTACTACTTTGATTAGACTTACATTTACTATTCTATGATATTATTTGTCAATTTATCTACATTACCATGCTTAACTTGATCTTCTTTAAGTGTATGAAGTGACTTCTAGCTACTTGATTGCTTCACTCTACCCATTGAGGGGGCATCTTGCTTCTACATTAAACACACACATGATATACATACCCACTAGGGGCATCTTCTACATGACTAAACCATCTAGGTTATGTAATTTATACACCACACACTCTAGTTATCATGATGATGTACGTTATTTACTAGCTTACATAGATTACTCTATCTACATTTCACTAGTATTTAGCACATGTGTATTTATTAGCATATGCATAGTATTTTACTAGCATGTCTTGCATACTTTCACTCTTGCTTTGATTAGTTAGATGTGATTGTATTTTCCAATCTTTACATTTTTTATCTTCTTATTTAGTGTAATTTTATGTGATTGCATTTTTGGTTCCTCCTTGTCTTCTGAGTGTACCTTAGGACATTTTCCAATGGCCTTTGCTTCTATGCATTGTGTGTGCCTTAGGATATTTGCCAATGCCCTTCGCATGTACTCCTATATGTGATTGTGGCTCTCATGTCAACCTTTAATTTTTTTCTAATTGTATATGTATGTGGCATTTGAACATGCCTTGTATGATTCCTTCTAGTTTGAGTGACATGTACCCATGTCCCTTATTTTCTTGGCCCCTTAACCATTTTTGTATGATTTTTACTTCTTGCCTTGTGTGCTTGTTGCTTGATTATTTTTTTTATTGTTATAATGCCATGATCGATATCATGTATTCTCTTGATTTCTTGGATACCATGATAGACATCATGCTCCATCCCTCAATGCCAACTAATAACTAACACTTCTAGTTCTATTTTAGTACATTTCACATGTTATTATGTTATTATATCTATCTTGGCATACCCCTATTGATTTAACAATATCTCAATACAAACCATGTTATATCTTGAGATATCTTATCAATTATTATTTATATATCATGTATATTTATATAATATCATACTTGTAGGGATATTTCTTCTAAGGGTATTCATTGAAAGGTCTCCATTCCTACCTTCAAAAGAGGGAGTAACAAATAGGGGTTTTACTATAGAGATAAGACCTCCTACCGGTCAAAAAATCTAGTTTTAAAACACTCAAAATAGTATCCAGAACACAAACTAGGTACAATAGACCAAAAAAATAGTGAATATTCTAGAATAATCATCAATTTTATCCCAAGAAAACAACACTAATACTATACTATAGCACCAATGCTACTATTATCCATTTTTGGTACTCCTATCCAAATAATAGAAAAACTAGATTTTCCAAAAGCAGTTAGAAAAGTAGGTTTAGCTATAGTTTTGCACTATCAGACCAGTTCAGTAACAATAATTTTTAGTACAATTTTGATTAAATAATATAGATATAGTGGGCATCATACATAGCATGATTGCATCTCACTTCCGGTTTTAGATATGATAGTTGGTATAACTTCTAGATTAGAATCCATGTTCTAGACACTAGTGATGAGGGGCAATATGCATGTCACATTTATTTTCTTTTATTTATGAGTTCAACATTACCCATACATTCTCACCATTTTCATGCTTTATTCCATTTGTAGGTGGTTGGCATCATTTTAGAGTGGCTTTCATACAATCCTAACCTCCACATTTTCAAGTTCCTGAGTTCTCGAGTGGTTTCCATATAAACCTAATTCTCAGTTGTAGAGTGGCTTTCATACAAGCCTAATCTCCATCTTTCAAAGTGGCCAAGACTGGCCTAGTTTTTAACATATATTGAACTATCCATGCCAACCTTGTCAGATTATAGAGAATTCATAGGTTTTAGGAGCCATCTCATATGACATACATTTCATATTGGTATTAGTTCATAACTTCACTTCACGAGGCAATGATGGTACCAAAGGTCTAGCTAACCTTTGTATTATTGAGCCACCTACTTAGAGGGATTCAACACATAGTCCAAACATTTATTAGCACATGCATGACCACCTATCTTCACTTAGTAGGTGATGATGGATCCAAAGGGCTAGCCTTTACATTATTGAGCCACATTTTAGGGAATTAAGCACTCAACTCCGTTCATGATATTACTCTTAGTACAACATCATCCAACATTACTTAGTATCACCCAATAATACAATAAGTTTTGTATTGGTTTGCGTACCTAGTGAGGTGTATTCATTCATTTCTCTTCCTTTCTCTCTTACCTAGCATTGTATGTTATTATTTTAGATATATTGTATCTAATAAGAACTGATTTACTCTTTATTTTCTCTTACAGATTCATAATTTATAACATGATCTCTCTACACATACATACTTATAAGTAAGTTTAGGTATGCTTTCTATTTTTCTTTTATCCTAGTATTTTGCTTTGTTACATCATTAGAATAAAATGGGGACAAATTTAGTTGTATAAAATTAAAAAATTGGTAACTTGAGCATGGCCAATGACACCCAACTCTTAAGTACCTCTTGCTTGCTCTCATGACCCTCATAAGCATTTTCATTGATTTCTAATCATCCATAACCTTCCATATCTGATCCCAACTAAGTTAGGACCCTCTTTTCATGACTAATCCATCCCTCTAGGTCGCATAAGCCTAAGATAATAGAGTCACTAATCCAAAGGTAAATTTATAAAAGGTCCCATATTAAACCAAAACCTATACCATTGTTTAGTTCCTATTGAGACCTTTCCAATGGTATGTAGAATGTATAAAATGGAGCTTGTATGTTCCTTATGCAATCAATCAAAATTACAATTAAAGTAAGTCAACAAGTGGTCAAAGCTAATCAAACTAAAATAATTAACCACCATTTAATGTTTAAAATCTAGTTCCATTAAGTAGAGCTCATCATAAGATTTTTGGCACATTTTATGGTTTGAAAAATGGAGACTGTATGCAAAAGTTATGACTAATCAAAGTTGTGGTCAAACTTAGTCAAAATTATGACATGGTCAAGTGATCACTAGATGGGCCAATGATATAGTGGCATATGGCACATGGCATGAGGTGGAAGAATTTTCGTGGTTTCATAGTTGGTATTTTATAGGCATAAAATCTAGATATGGGGACCGTAGCCGATGGAGTCCACTTTTGTCATGGAGGGGGCCCCTACCACTGATAGAGCTATGGAACATCCAATTGGGCATCGATAAGTGTCAGATTGGGAGTGGTCCATGTGGTGGGTCCTCAAGCCACCACATGTATTTCCACCACTATCTTATTCCATGGTAAAATTTTATTAATAGTCACATATTGACTATATTTTTATGTAATTATTTATCATGCCAAGTGGAGCACGAGGGGCCAAGTCACCACAACTACCACAAAACCCATGGTACTTCCCCATAATTGCCAAGTCAAGCTGCCACATTCCAATCCAACATTTAAACATGCAAGGTAATTAATGGAGATGTGGCATATGCCATGCTAAAGATGGTAGACAAAGTCCATTTTAAACATGACTTTGTAATTCCCATGAAATATGTGGGATATAGATTATATTATATGCCAAATGCCTATGCCATAGGCATTGGCAATGCCATAACTATACATTTATTAAAAGGTAAAAAATGTTATATCCCAGCCATATGGGATAAGGGATAAACACCAAGAGCTAAACCATGGGGGATTTGGATAAACCCTAAGCCAAATGTTATGAACTATTCCAATATTACTATAAAGGATGTGAATAAAAAAATGGTGGGGATTGAGCTAGGCCATATTTGGCTAATAGATAAGCTTCCCCACCATAATTTTAAAATCCCAAAAGCACTATATAAAGTGCTTGGGGAACTCATTTAAAATAATCAATTTTCAAAAACAAAGTAAAGTTTCAAGATCGAAATCTAAACCAACCATTACATAGGAGGCTTAAGAGGCTTGCAGAAGGAGATAGAGGTAGAATCGAAGAAAAGTCTAAAAAGAGACTTATAATATTTTTGCCTAAGAATCAACTTTGCAGTTGGTGAAATTCCATTTTTAAAATGTCTTGTAAGTGTTTTCAAGTGTTTTTAATAGATCATCCTTATATAAGACTTGGAGACATAGGCCATTGTGCTGAACTCCATAATCAATTATGTGTGTTGATTGTCTTATTCATTTTTGAAATGTGTCTCCTTTGTATACTTGAAAAATTAATATTATAAATTTATTTACAAGTTAAATTTTAAATTAATTACATAAATTACTATTTTTAATAAAAAATAAAATACGTAAGCATATTATTACTAAAGTTTATGGATTAGGTTGGTATCAGAGCAAAGTTCAAGGGTAAATTTGTGTTATATTTTTAGCTAAATTCAACTATTGTAATACAATGGACCTAATGATAGCACAAATTTAGTTATTACTAAATACCATCATCACTGCAATAATGCAATACCTACAATCCTAAGAGCAATGTCAACAAGCGGCAGAGCAAAGATACGAGCAACAAATCAAAAAACTCTAACAAAACATTGATACGCTATAGGTAGAACGACAACAAGAATGTAGATAAAAGAAAAGGATGCATGAAGATGTAGAGACTTGTGGAAATTTTTCCCAATGAGGTCATATTTTTGAGTGATGCTAGATACTGCACCCCAATCAGGGTCTGTTATATATTGTGTGCATTGATATAAATTACATTAATTCTTCCTAATAATAATAATATATATATATAAACGAAGTCGTCCTACTTTATAATTACACTAAAATATGTTAAAATAATAACTATTTGGAGAGATCATTTTAAAATCTAACATAAATTAATAATTTAATATACACTTTCTGCCCACCAACCTTGGAAGGAATGAAGAAGTAGCATGTCCTTTTTGGGCCACCTAAATAATTAAGACCTTGAACCATGAAGCTAAAGAGATAAAAAATAATTAGAAAAGTTTGTATTTTATATAAAGTTCAATCCATCTCTAATTATGCGTCTCTTGAGATCTGGTTCGAAGTTTCAATAATCAATCAATACTCATTAAGTTGTGCCACGTATCTTTCATTGTCTCCATGATTGCAGATGTTACCTATCGAAAGGGAGGTGGTACATGTGGACCGTCTTATCTTTTATTGTATGCTTTATTTACCACTAAGGAGGGGCTCACATTCACCACTGGAGCATGAAATGAGTGGAGTTATTCTTTGTTGTTTTATTTCTTCTTTTCTTTTCCTTACCGTTAAGGGTTGGAGAAACAATAAGTGTCGGTGGAGGGAGGGGGATAGGTCCCATCCCAACGTCATAACCTCGCCATGCACATACATACAAAAGGACAATGATTCCCTACCACACTCGGTATCAAGGCTATAATTCAAAGAAAGCAACGTCCGGACCCTCAATGCTTCTCTCTCTAATAAAGACGAGAGGTGAGGTCGACATGACAAGCTTCCAATTTATGTAAGAAATTTAAGATATCCGTGACTTTAGAACTTAGTCCAGAATAGAATGTATATTCTAAAAACAATACCATACCAGAAGTGACACTCATTGCCATTTAGACATGAATGAATGAATGAATGGGTGGGTTCCGTTTCAATGAATGAATGGGTGGGTTCCGTTTCAATATATTGTGAGATTGTTCAACGAAAAAGCATTGATCCATACTTCTATCCACGATTTCTCTTTGTTTTCTTATCCTAAATTCCATCAGAGAAGAGGGATTATGATGTTTAAATATTTTATCATCATATTTAAAATATGAGATCCTTTTAAATGGCTATTCACTGTAAACATTTTTTCAATAGCCGTTTTATCTAAATATTTTATTCTAAGAATGATACTTCAAAGAGATTGTTTTTTAGTGTAAAGTTTCCAAACCAATTTATCACCTAAAGTAAGATTTGTATTCTTGTTCATCTCTATTCCAAACCCCACCTTCCATGCCTCCCTCATCCCCTTGACGATCCTTAGGCATGCATATTTTATCCCATTTAACTAGTGTAATCTTTTTAACTTCATTTGTTCCCCTCCAAAGAAATCTTATTTGGATGTATTTAATGTATTTTTCAACCTTGGCCTACCAACCTTCCAATTTTATTATGATTTTATCCACCAAGGATTTTTAAAACCTAGAAGAGTTACAACCATAAAAAATATGATCCTAAGTGGGAGCAAGGAATATTCCCAGGATTGATGTGTAAAACTTTACAAATGGTAGTTTAAATCTATTTTTTAGTCTTGAAGAAGAGGATTTTAGATTTCTCCATTTGATATATTGTGTGCATTGATATATGTGTGTGTGGATTGGTATATATACAAAATCAACCCCTATTCATTCCTCACCTAGCAAACACTAACAACTCACAAAACAATATACCAAAAATCACTCAATCAACCATTCAAGTTCATTAGTATTTTTATATCAATCATAAGATCAATATTCCCACAAGTTTGAAGCATTCAAAGAGATGATCCATATTTGCCAAGTTACAAGATAAGACACTGCATGTCTTTACTTATCACACATCGCATCTTTGTGCACACACATAAGAAAGCACATAGGGGAAAACTACATATTTATGAGGACCTTTTTCATAGTCTTGGATATGTAGGTAGCATCCATTGATAGAGGGGTCCTTGGGGTAAGTCGATACCATGAGCTCACTAACCCATTTTTCCCACAATCACTCCAAGGGTGAAGAAGCTAAGGTTTGATCATTTGACAAAAAGAGACAACCCAAGCGCATATTTTGTATACATCAAAAGAAAGACAATATAAAACCTAGAAGGATCCATTTGGTTGCATCTAGATCTAGTCAGTATTCTGTATCGAACATTTGTGACAGGGTTAGACACCTACATCAATGTAACTATCCAGATTTGACTAAAGCATCTGAGGCCATAAAAAATAATTCTCATAATCTGATGACTATTATAGAATAATCTTCTAGTCCACTTTTAGCCTATTCCAGATCATACCTATATGAGCACAATAAACAAGTATTATTTGTTTATAATTCATTGCAATATCTATCAATAGTTGTACTTTACTATTTTTAGCAATCTCGATTGTATAAATTTAGAATACTATTTGTCTGAGTTTTTTATTAATTGGCCTGCTCATTAAGTTAGTTCACCATCCTTATGTAAATGCTAATCTAATACCCCTTAACTCTAGATATCCCCTTATCTAAATTTAGGGTTAAATAAAATTACATTTCAAAGTTTTATATTAATTAGATTAATCTCACCCATTAATCCAAACTAGGGTAAAACATTCATGATCCCACAAGGCCACAAAATTCACAAACAATAAAAGGGAATAGTGTTTTAGACATGATATGCTATGTATTGGAGTATATAACTCCATGCATATGCAAAAAATGTGAGAAAAGGCATTGTGGATAAAAGGTGAAGCATGGTGTGATAATGCAATGGTGCATAAGAGTGATGTGTGTCACATGGGGGCCACTTGTGCAATAAGGCATAAATGAAAGGGACATATCTGATAAGCATTTTAGGTTTGATTTAATAATCAAATGCATTGGCGTAGTGTGGGGCACACATAGAGATTGTGATAAAGCACTTGAATGCTACGACATGGAAGTGTGAGGGGGTACCATGTGGAACACTATGTGAAAAGGAAAAAGGTCACAAAGTTTCATAGAGGTGGTGGTTTAACACTGATGGTAGACATGCAATGTGAAGTATGACAAAATTTAATGTGTGACAACCACATCGACTGTTGAGAGATATTTTAGTGTAAATTGACATGCAAAGTCGCTTAAACATTGAGTGAGGTTGGCAAAGTCAATTGAAATAGAGGAAAATGGAGTCATTCCTATAATTAAAATGGATACAAAGCTCGAGGAGTAGAACTTTCAAGAATACAAACTACTATAAAATAATGAGAAAGGGAAATGACTCGATGTTAACTCACTCTATAAATACTAGAAGAGGAGACAACCAACTAAATAGGAATTTAAGGAGAGCCCTAAAAAGTCTTAAGATAGAATATACTTTGAAAATAACAAACATAAAAGAATACCATAAAATCTTGGTGTAGTCATAAATTTTACAACAAATTTATAATAACTATGAAAAAGTTAATGAAAATATCAATTCTCACTATGTAATTATGAGATCTACAATAAAGAAATTCATTCAATTGAACACCTACGTTGACTACATCAACTTTGCAATTGTAAAATTAACTATTAAAATTATAAATTGAAGCATTAATATAATTAGAACTCGTAGTGACACAAAATACAGGGAGAGAGTAAGTAGTAGTCCCTGTCTCTCAAAATCATGCCACTAGAGAAAGTGATGGGTTTCAATAGGGGAAGACCAACAAGTCACATTCCACCGATAAATTTAATGGAAGGAACTTGTTTTTGAGAGCTTAAAAAAATGTCAATGATGTTATCAATATCATGTTCATGTGGAATGGTCAAATGATGTATATATGTCATCACATGCGCATTGTATTTCTTTTTATTAGAATGATATGGAAATGTATTCTTAAATATTTTCAGGTGTTGATTAGGCATTACAACATATTTATTTAATCTAGAATTATGACATTCAATTTGAATAGTGTTTTTATCAGATCTTGAATTTTATGTATTAACTTAAAGAATAAATTAGTTAAATATCCATAAACTCGATGGTAATCATAAAATATATTTATGTTATACACTTTACGAAATGCCCGAGTAGTGTTTAATTTATATGGATTAGGTAAAATAATCATATTACATTCAAGAAAGTGTTTAAGAAATTTGTAAGGTAGATCTAGTAAACTTGTGTATTTTCAATTGTTCCTAGAAGTAGGAAAGATAAGCCTAACATTGGTTTGTGAAATGGGGTTGATGGTTTTGACCTCATTCTAATTTTAAAAATTTGGTGCATCATCAGTCTTAAGTTTGACTATTATTTTTCCATGATATTTGGGTGTATTAGATGTAGAGGTGATAGATGTATACCTTAACATATCTACATTGAGGATTTTCTATCTACTTTTGTATGTTATTAGGCCTTTGTGCTAAAACCTAATTCTTCTACCCACCTAAACTACACATAAGGTGGGGTTGTTAGTCTAGTAACTTTTCCACTATGTGATTTTACCTACATGGTCTAATTAGCTTGCTTAGGTTAATAATAGGTCATTATGGGAAAGGTACTTTAAGTCATGTTCTAATTATGAGTTTATTTAATTACCTTTTCAAGTGACCTAATTCCTCACTATATAATGTACCTTCCTATGTACTTTTTAGCTAATTATGCTAATACAACTTTTGGTTTTGAAGACAAGCTTATTCCTTTTAGTTGTTCTTTAGATTTCACCACTCCATATAGCTTCAACTTCATCCATTCAATCCTATCTAGATTGATCCTTGATTGTGGCCCACTCAACAAAACTAGAAAGTCATAAAGGACCATTATTTGATTTACTGTTAAATATCTTGTGGTCATAAAATTTAATGGAAGGCACTTTTTTTCTAGAGCTTAAAAAATGCCAACTATTTTATCAATATCATGCTTATGTGGAATGGTCAAATGATGTATATATGTCATCACATGTGCATTGTATTTATTTTTATTAATATGATATGAAAATGTATTGTTAAATATTTTCAAGTATTGATTAGGCATTATGATAGATTTTGTTTAATCTAGAATTATGACATTAAATTTGAATAGTATTTTTATCAGATCTTGAATCTTATATTAACTTGAAGCACCAATTAGTTAAATGTCCATAAACTTGATGGCAATCACAAAATATATTTATGTTATAAACTTTATGAAATGCCTGAGTAATGTCTAATTTATGTGTTAAGTTGTGGAGCTAAAAGCTTCACTGATGCAAATGGAGGAGGTTGTTGAGTGTCAAAGCAACCAACGTCAGTCTGATCAATCGACATCAGTTATCTTTAGCGTACGTAGTAACCAACATCAATTATGGGTCGGTCGACATCAGTTAGATAGGAACCAACATCGGCAACCTGTGTGTGTGTGTGCATTGATATATTGTGTGTTCATTGAAACGGAACCCACCCATTCATTCATATATTGTGTAATTAATATATCTTTTGATGTACATTTTAAGGATAAAAGTAATGAAATCAACTCTTCTGGCTATATTGAAAATGTTTGGGATACTGAAAGTTCTAACCCTAAACATTTATCAATTCCATGCATTGATATATTTGAAAATCAAACAAAGGGAGTAGGTTCTAAGTTGTTATTTAAAATGGGATTTGAAGGAAAATAATTTGGAATTAATGTTCAAGAAATTGTCCATCCTATCCAAGTGTTAAAGAGACTGTTTCATGTAGGTTTAGGATATGGAGATGAAGGATAATTTGCCTAAGAAGCTGAGTTGAATGATTACTCAAGTAGAAAGCTAGAACACTCCAAAAAGATGGAAGAATCACTCTTTGAAGATGCAATAACTACATTGGATGAAGCATCTTTAAATGACTTATCAAGGTATGCAAAAATGGAATACTCAAATGTATTTTTTGATTATGCCCAAGAAATTCCTAAAAAGATAATTAAGAAACCTACCAAAATGAGGTTGTCTAAAAAAAATAGGAAAAGTCAAAAACAACCTAAGACAAAGGTTTTAATTACAAATTCAATCAGATAATAGATAGAGTCTTGCCAATCAGCATCGGAGACAACCTTAGCAAGGGAGATGGCAGTCAACAAGAAGCTAACAGTTCAAAGATTATCACCCTGGAAGGTAAGCTACACTTATTTAAAATAATAATAGTTAAGTATTCTAAGATAGATGTTATCTTATATTAAAATTATCAAAAGAATCTAATTTTTGAAGATGTTGTAGAAACTCTAGGTTTGAAAACTAAGCCACGTCTCCAACCATATTCTTTGGATAAGATAGATGATGGTAAATGTATATGTAATTAAAATATGTAAAATAGGGTTTGAAATTACCTCCAACTTCTTATATGAAGTTTAATTAGATGTTGTTCCACTCTATTTTAGTGGCATTGTCATAGGAGAACCATATTTATCTCTAAGAAAGGAAACTCTTTCCAAGAAGGAAAATTAGTATAACATTGTTAAAGATGGGATCCAATATCTTATGTGAGCACATTTGCAATAACCATTACAGGAAAATGGTACCTTTAGTGTTATTTTACTCATGTATAGATAGGAACACTGCAGGGCAACATGAAGATGCCATCATGTGAAGCATTAGGAATAACTCAGAAGATAGGTTGTATATTTTAATATGTATGTTTCAGTATGTATGCATGCTTGAATATAGGAATTATTTATAAATGCATAAGACCCAAGTATGGGAAATATTTTTAATTGTTATGTATAATTACAGTGTTTTTAAAGACCTAAGAAGAGAAACATTTGTAAATTGTGTTGCTATGTAAGACCCTTAGAGGGCAATTATAAAATGGTGATTATTATAACACCAAGTGTCATATAACATTTTTTTTCATAGTTTCAAAAGTTGAAAACCTGTCAGAATATATTTAGAACTAACTAGTAGTCAAGGGATCATCAGAGTTAGAGCCAGTTACCAAGAGCTAGAGCCATGTAAAGATCCTCACATGAAGTACCAAGTCTAGTACCAATTTTTTTAGGATAAAAGACCTTCCTAATAGGGAGGATTGATCTAGAGGTAAATTTGGAAAAGGTCACATATTAAATCAAAACCTATACCATTGCATAGGTCCTATTGAGACCTTTCTAATGGTATGTAGAATACAAAAAATAGAGCTTGTATGCTCCTTATGCATTTGATCAAAATTTTAGTCAAAGTAAGTAAATAAGTGATTAAAATAAAAAAAATTAACCATAATGTAATTGTGAAAATCTAGTTCCATGATGTAGAACTCATCATAAGGTTTTTGTCACATTTTAAGATTTGGTAAATGGAGTCCATATGCAGAAGTTATGACTAGTAAAACTTGGTCAAAATTATAATGTGGTCAAGTGATCACTAGATGGGCCAATGATACAATGACATGTGGCACACGAAATGAGGTGGAAGAAATTTTTTGGTTTCAAAGTTATTCTTTGATAGGTGTAAAATTTTGGATATGGGGACTGTAGCTGGTGCAGTCCACTTTTCTCATGGAGGGGGACCCTACTGTTGATAGAGCTATGGAGCATCCAGTTAGATGTCAACAAGTGTCAGATTGGGAGTGGTCCACATGGTGGTTCCTCAATCCACCACGTGGCTTGCCACCACTATCTTATTCCATGGTTGAATTTTATTAATAGTCACCTATTGACTATATTTTTATGTAATTATTTATCATGCCATGTGGAGCACAAGGGGCCAAGTCACCACAACTACCATAAATCCCATGGCACTTCCCCATAATTTCCAAGTCAATATACCACACTCCAAGCCAATATTCAAACATGCAAGGTAAGTGGTGGAGATGTGCAATATGCCATGCTAAATATGGTAGAAAAAGTCTATTTTAAACATGACTTTGTAATTCCCATGAAATATGTGGGATATAGATTATACTATATGCCAAATGCCTATGACAAAGGAATTGGCAATGCCATGACTATACCTTTATTAAAAGGTAAAACATGTTATATCCCATCCATGTGTGATAATGGATAAACACCAAAATCTAAGCCATGGGGAATTTGGATAAACCCCAAGCCAAATGCTATGAACTATTCCAATTTTAATATAAAGGATGTGAATTAAAAAAATGTGGGGATCGAGCTAGGCCATATTTAGCTAATAGATAAGCTTCACCACCATAATTTTCAAAGCCTAAAGCACCATATAAAGTGCTTCAGGGGCTCATTTCAAATTATCAAATTTTGAAAACAAAGTAAAGTTTTAGGATCTAAAGCCAAAGCAACTATTGCTTAGGAGGCTTAAGAGGCTT
The DNA here is from genome assembly GCA_037957365.1 of Torreya grandis. Lineage (NCBI taxonomy): Eukaryota > Viridiplantae > Streptophyta > Pinopsida > Cupressales > Taxaceae > Torreya > Torreya grandis. The sequence continues at coordinate 2,243,702 of JARHVA010002809.1, read as the reverse complement.
GTAGAAAGAAATAGAGGTAGAATCAGAGAAAAACCTAAAAAGAGACTTATGATATTTTTTCCAAAGGATCAACTTTGTAGTTGGTGAATTTCCTTTTTGAAAATATCTTATAAGTGTTTTCAAGTATTTTTAGTAGATCAACCTTATATAGGACCTAGAGACGTAGGCCATTTTGCCAAACTTTGTAATCAATTATGTGTGTTGATTATCTTCATTTTTGAAAGGTGTCTCCTTTTTGTACTTGCAAAACTACTATTATAAATTTATTTTCAAGTTAAATGTTAAATTAATTATATAAATTAATATTTTTAAGTAAAAATAAAATACGTAAGCATATTATTGTTAAAGTTTATGAATCAACGACACTTGGCTTATAAAACTAGTGTCAGTCCTATCTACTTTTGACACTATTGTCCAAGATCATTTTTGGCCCCAATAGTGAATTTATTCCAGTTTCCTATACTTCTCCTTGTCATCCTAATGTGAGCACATTTAACCCATGACCAATGGATCCCTATAAAATCCCATTCAAATATCATTTGGAAAGGGTTGGCAAATATCACTAAGCAAACAAGAATATAAAAAAGACTACTCAAGAAATCTTCCCTATTCTCTGCATATATCCATCCTATATGCATTAAAACAAATTTAAATCCTTAAACCAATCCATATCTATCTCAAGCACATCAAGTTTATCATTTCACATATTCGTACCCTCAATTACACAAAACACATCAAGTGGGAGAAATACATATGGCTTGATCCCTCTTCAGAGTATTGGTATGTAGGTAGCTTGCCCACACAAGGGGTGTGGATCAACATCCAATGAATCTTACACACACTAACCCCCCCTCTTTGGTCAAATCATAATAAAATATAGGGTTTAAAGAGAAAATCTACTCTAAAGTGAGCTCTACAGACTTTTAGCTACTAAAACTTTAAAGACATGGTCACACAGACCTACCAAACAAAATCCAAAAAGATTAAATCCTCAGGATAAAAATGGTAGAGGTAGACTATAGCACTGGTGACACTTCTATCTAATCACAAAACAAAGTTTAGATCTCAGTTTATGATAGTGTCTTAGTCTTGCACAGTGAATTCCAATTTCTATCTTAGTTGGATCAACCAATTTCTAGCTAAGTCTTGTTTTCTTCCCTTTATTACTATTTTTAGAAAAAATCAAATTTCAAAAATTAGTAGGTTAATTTCTGCATATTTATTTACTAGTTTTACTCCTTAGACCCTTTAACTAAATTAAGAATAAAACCCCAATATTCCCAAGAAGGTTAATTCAAAAGTCAAGAGAATGATAGATGCTAGAATTGTGTTTCCCATTAAGCACTCTACCTGGGTGGCCAATTTGGTGCCAGTCAAAAAGAATAATGGTGAGATTAGGTAGTGTATTGACTTTAGAAATATGAATAAAGCATATAAAAAATATAATTATCCTCTTCCCTCTCTTGACTAGGTTATACAAATTATTTTAGGTTTAGCCATGATGTCTTTTCTTGATGGTTTTTCAAGGTACAACTAGGTGATAGTAGATAAGGAGGACATAATAAAGACAACATTTAAAACTAAATAGGACACTTTTTCATATAAGATAATGCATTTTGGATTGATAAATGTAGGATCCTCCTTTAAAAAGGCCATGGACCATGCCTTCAAAGGCCTGATAGGTAAGTATATCATAATTTACATAGATGATCCAAATATTTTTTCTAAGAATAGGAAGACCATTTCATGCATTTACAATAGGTGTTTGAAAGGTGAAAAATGTATGTAATCTTCCTTAACCCTAACAAGAGAATTTTGTGTGTCATTAAAGGTAAATTGTTAGGCCATGTCATCACTAAAGATGTAATTTCCATAGACCCTAAAAGAGTGGAAGTTATATCCAAAATAGAGCCTCCCAATAGTAAAAAAGAATTGAAATAATTTTTTGGTAAGATAAACTTTGGGAGAAAGTTCATTTTTGGATTTTTAGATATTGTCAAGCCATTGAATGATATGCTAAAGAAGGATCCAAAGTTTCATAGAATGAGGAATCTAAGAAAGCCTTTGAGTACATCAAAAGTGCAATCAATCAAGCTCCAATCTTGATAAGTACCAAATTTTCAAAGGACTTTTACCTCTATTTTTTCTCCTTTAATCACACTATTGTTATTGTTTTAACTCAAAAAATAGAAGGATCCGACCATATCATTTATTTTATGAGTACTAATTTGAAAAAATGTTGAGTTAAAATATCTTCTAATTGATAAGAAAGCCTTTACATTAGTTAAATCTCTCAAGAAATTTAGGCACTGCATTCTTAGGAATAAGGTGCATGTTATCCTACCAAATCTAGCTACTAAGCTAGTGTGAACTTGAATAATGAAGAGGCAAATGCATGTCTATTCTCTAAGAATATGACATAGAAATAAAGACTACAAAACTAGTAAGGTCTGAAGGTCTGATCTAAATGATTTCTAATACCATCCCTAAGCTAAGTATTATGCAAGTTGATTAACAAAACTTCAAAGCTAGTGAGTGGTATGATTCCATCATTAATTTACTAATAAATGTCACTTGTCCTAAAGGACTAACTGGGGAGTAGAGAAAATCTTTGAGGCTCAAGATAGCTCACTATATTATCAATAATAGGATCTAATATTGAAATAACTTTGAAGGTGTATACCTGAGATGTGTGTCTAAGGAGGAAGCCACTGAGATAATGACCAATTTTCATGAGAAATTAGGAAGTGTGAATCCATTAGGAAGAACCATAGACAACAAGATCCTCAAGGATGGTTATTATTGTCCCACCATCTTCAAAGATTCTAATAAGCATGTAAGAGAATGTCATTTATGCCATATCTTCAACACTAAGGATCCAAAGGTAATAATGCCTTTAAAACCAATCATGATTAACAAGCCCTTTTCCCAATGGGGGATAGACTTTGTGGGGGTGATCAAACCCAACTCATTAGAGGGACACAAGTATTTTTTGATATCTATTGACTATTTTAAAAGGTGGATTGAGGCTAAAACCATAAAAAAATGTAGGATAAAAGAAGTGATCAAGTTTTTATAAGGGAACATATGCACCAGATTTAGGACTCTAGTCTCTTTGGTATGTGATAATGGGTTAGCATTCACATCCATAGAGATAAAAAATGGGGATATGATAATAACATTATTCTCAATTTTTCATCTAACCATTATCCTAAAGGTAATGGAGTATCTAAGTCAACAAATAAAAACTTGATGAAAGTCAAGAAGTTTGTTATAGACAAACCTAGAACATGGCACATGCTTCTCAATTACACTCTTTGGGAAAATAGAATGAGAGTCAAGAAGGCTCTTAAATCATCTCCTTTATTTCTATTATATGGCTACGATCCTATATTCCCCATCACACTCAAGATGTCAACCTATAATTTTATGATAGACTATATGGAGGAGGACCAGGAATTTGCAAAATCAAGGCTACTAGACATTATCCAAATGGATGATGCATGTGAGAAGGATTTTTCTAACTTTATTAGGCACCAAACTATAGTAAAAAGGTGGTTTGAAAAGGGATCAAAGATAAAGGTGTTCAAACAAAGAGACTTGGTTCTTATTTGGGACAAAGCATCTGATCCTAAGGGAAAACATGACAAGTTTACACCTCTATAGATTATCTCCTAATAGATTGTAGATACTCTTGGAGATAAGACCTTCAAACTTAAAATTTTACAAGTATTAGAGTTCACACTACCCACTAATGGAAAGTATCTAAAGTACTATTTTTTTGCTACTCCTTCTAGGATCTTCATGGAGTAAATCTGTAAGATGGTCAAAGTTGGTGTAGGTAGGCTAGTTAGTTTCATTCAATTCTTTCCTTCATATCCCTTATTTGTACATAAGTATGTATATATTTGTTTGCATCCCTTTTGTTTCCTACTTTGATACTTTTTATTATGCATATTTTTATTGTTGTTTTTTTCTTTCCTTCTAATAAGTCCTTTTGGAGAACTCTCAACTCAAAACTCCTTGGTGTGCATAAAAATCTAGAAATTCAAAAATGTTGGTATGAACCTCAAACATGTGTTGACCATAGATTTGAGATAGGAGCTAGATGTTGTGATTTATAGAAACTAATAAGGACCCATGAATAGGTTAGACATCTCATAAGATGTTAAACATTATCTTGATCTAAACTTAGTTTTAAGAAGAATTACACATGTAGAATGAAATCTCAATCTGTTAAGGTATAGGCATGCTTGCAATTAATAAACATTATTTCTTGAAATAAAGGTTATAATCATAGGTGATTATCTGAGGATCAAACACTTGACCAAATCCTTAAACTTGGCCACCCTAGTTCCCAACCTTTGTTGAAACCTTAAAAGACCCAAAAATAAGAAAAATAAGAACTTATTGCATGAATAAAAGATTTTCAATCAAAGGTGATTTTAGTAATCTCCACTAGGGATATGGACACCTAGTTAGTAGTGGATAAAGGCCATGATTAGAGATAAAGACATCTATGTCAAGGCTATGGATGCTTGACTGGTAGTAGAGTAAGTGATCAAGCCTTCCTTGAACTAGAAGCATGGTTCTTAATGAATATCTAAACATGATCTAAGTTAGTGTTAATGATTAAAGGTATGAAACTTGGAAGTTATCCCATGAATTCTATGGAAAAAAATAAGTGGAATCAAAGCACACACACAACATGGCTATATCTTGATGTTTGACCTTAACTCTACCAGTGCAATATTTGTTTCAACCATAAACTGATCTAGATAATGGCATTGATCAATTAGAGTGGGTGACCTGGTTATTTGTCTGAATTAGATTCTCTAATTTGTAATATATTTCTATGTTTCACTTAAAATTATCATTTATTGAGGTAAACATACCCACATTTCTATTTAATAGGGACCCTTATGATTATTTTGAACATTGGTATTGAATGTTTGATATCCTACACTTCATTAGAGTTTTAAAATCATCCATGCTTAATGAAATTAGCCCATTTATTTATGGTATTATTTTGTCCCTATCTAATTTTTCTAATGGTTAAATATCATGTTTTAATATTTTAGGTTTCATAAATCTCCCTTTAATGGATCATGCTTCAGACTTACAGATTAATCATATCCTAGCTTTTACTAGTCCTAAATTTATGGTGGCTCACACTTAGATTCATGTGATAAAACCCCCTTTAGCAAACCCTAGCTTAAACCCATAGTTCAAATTTAAATATTGGAGAGAACACATTTAGTGGGAACATTTAAAATTTACTTTGGACTTAAGCCCAATTTTCATGTTAAGGCTTGGTCATGTTTCTCAAGACGACCAAACCTTAACTTGAAAATCCTACTTGGTCCCTTTTCTTTTCCCCCTTTGTAGCTTATATTTATAATGTGCTCTAATTTTTATATTAGTAAGGTCATTTTATTTTAATAGGGTCATTTAATTTATCACGATCCCTTTTTTTTAAAAAATAGCCTAAATTCCTAACCCTAAGGCCTCATTTGTATTTATCAACACAAACAAGACTTTAGTCTTAGAGATTTAGCCTAAGTTCTTATTTACTTGAGTCATAATTTAAGCCATTGGCTTCTTTGTAGATCTGAATATCCATGTTTCATAATGAGGAAATGATCCAATAAACCATAATAAACATAATATAATCAAGGCTTTGATTCATCAAACCAATCAGGTGTAAGCACCTGGATCAAGATCGATGGTCTGCACTTTAGTAAAACCAAGGATCTAAAGACATGAAGTGATCACTAAAAAAACATGAGATCCCTCTATAAAATATAAATCTAACCTAAGTTTTACCCTAATGTCTTGTTGTATTTATTAATACAATGAAACATTATGATAAAACTTATGTTAAGTGTAAATATCCAAATCTTGATCAAATGGTCTGTGATGTATCATTAAGTTTGACCCAATGGAGTGAATGTAAAAAAAAAAATTCAAAAGCTTAGAAAACCACATGGAGCCACCATGTGGCACTCTCACACTCAAATATTTATAAAAAAAAGGGTCATAAACATTAAATTAAACCAATGTCATGCATCTACCTAGATTACTATCAATGATCTACACTACATCATGAAGTTTGATCTAATGAAGTGTATCAAATCTAAGGTCTATGGGCCTAAAGGATTTGTTGAGATTAAAAGTGAAATTTTTGTGACTATTAATTGACATTCAAGAGGCCATCATTTAATTCTATGAGACCATCAATTTTAAGCCCATCAAACCTAGTGATCTATTAACTTTAATTTAACATTTTCACAATCATTATTTGACATCCACGAGGCCATCATTGACATCTATGAGACCATAAAATTTAATATAATCAATTATTTGGCTTATAAATAAGATATACTCCAAAAATGTTTATAAAATCTTATGGATTGGATTGAAAATCAATGGGACCCCTCAGAAGATGTTCAAATACTTGAGATCTTTGAATTGAAAATAATAAAATGATCTCATAGCCTAAATATATGCAAAAATGAACTTAGTCTAAATATATATCCTAAGGTCCCCATTGCATTTGTTTGAATGCCATAAATCTTAGGCTAGAGTATTACAGTATGTCTTATTTTAAAAGGGTCCTTGTGACATAAAAATTAGCTCAAATGCTTTTAACCTGAGGTTTTATCATGTTTATTAATATAATGAAACCCTAGGTCAAAACCTACCATTTGGTCCTTGTATTATTTTAACCCCTTTGGACATGTTCTAAGAACTTAATATAAATATTTTATCCCAAAGTATATGTTGTGTTTATTAATACAACATAAAACTTATCCTAAAATATTTAGCCATGGTCCCATTTTATATAAATCCTAAAAAACTTAGGCATAAACACTTTAGCCTAAAGTTTATTTCATGTTTAATAAACATGAAATAAACCTTAGCCTAAGTTATTTAAACCTAATTTACCTCCTAAGTAGAGACATTGACTAAATTTATCATCAATTTATAGGATCAATGGCCCATGCTTACTCATAGAGATTAATCAAATGGAGCACAAGAAGCCCGACAATATAAGGCTTGGGTTCATCTGACCAATCACGTGCATCTATTTAGATTAAGATAAATGATCCACACTTGCTTATGAGGGGATGATCAGATGGAGCATGATTGTTAGTGAATTTTAAATGAGTACCTAAAGGCATACAAGAATGACACATAATGGGAATGCATCTAATAAATAGAACATAGAAACTGGGAGGCCTGTGAAGGTGCCAAGTGGCATAACCACAAGGCTTGACATAAATTAGCCAATGATTTTTGAGACCTATGATCATGATCAATGGCCCACATTGATCCATGAATGAAGATTCAATGGAGTGAAAGGAAAGTTATATTTTCAAAAGCCAACAACTATTCCCTTAGGGTATTTATGAAAAAATTTGTGAGATTTGTTAAATGGATACCATATGGGTGACATGCAAGCATAAAATGAAAAAATTGAAGATTTTATGTGCTTGAAAAAGAAGAGGTATAAAGGCTTGGGTCTTAATCAAATTTGAGACATGAATGATCCTAATTCTAGATTTCCATCACCATTAAAGCTTTAAAAATCTCTTATTATCCATAAAATCCCTAATTCAAACTTGGGTTGTTCACAATCAAACAAGGAGAGTTAAATTGCATATTGAGAAAGAAAAAGTGACATAGAAGCTACTTATAATTCATTGGTAAGTAGTTGTAACTTCCATAACCATGGCATCTCATAGGCAATAACAAAAGGATGAGATTGAGCTGTACTTAACCTCAAATAATGAGGGGAGGATTTTCAAAGACACAAACCTAAACACAACAAATTTGAATAATGGGGACTAGAATCAATCTAAACTCTTTTTGACCATCAAGGAGATGCAGGATTTGACTAAGGAGGAATAGAGGAATGCAACCATTTTGAGAAGATACAGTGATTTGGTTTCCATTTAGATGGCTAGCCTACACTATGTTGCAACAGCCCTGAGGTACTTGCTATATTTGTGTTCTTTTCCTATTTTTTAATATTATAAAATTGTGAATGATTGGATTGTGCAAGAATGAAGGTTTAAGAAAGTAGCATACATTTCTCCCCTTCCATTTGAAAATATTGTAAACTATGTAAACCCCAAGTAGACCTACCAACCATAAAAAAGTGGACTAGGAAGCATAATTTTAACATAATCCTTAACCCATGGCTGCTCACTAGAACCCAAGTAGTCTAGGACCCCAAAATTAAAATCCTAATTATCCAATTTAGGGGAAAAAATAGGATAATAATGACCTTGTTAAATAGGTTATGTGGAACCCCCTCTATAACCCATATTAACAAAATATGTGTATCCTATGTCTATTTCATGGTGGAGAATAGACTCACTCCCCCACTAAATGAGATGATTAACATCTACTTGAAGTCCCAATTTACAACCATCAAGAAGAAAATAAGTAATTAATTTTACATGATGTGTTATCTAATGGATGCCCTCTTAGCTTCCACCCAAATCCTAAATATCAATAATTGGTCACCTCAAGAGAGACCCATTGTCTCCCATCATTATTTTAAATTTCATATTTTCAAATACAAACACAACATGCAGTTCATTTATGATTATGTATACCTATCCCAAGTGGAATCCATCACAAGAATCCCCATGAGTAGGGTCAGCCTATTGATCAATAAATATGTGAAATCAATAAGAGACATATGGTTCTACCATAATTAAACCATCATAAGGATTGAATGGAATTTGACACAACCCTTTAGGTTACCCATTTATATGCCAACCAAGATTGCAGAGCAAGAAGTGGCTTACCAACTTCTTCACATTATAGATGGATTTTATAAGGAGGAGAGGAAAGGCCTCCCCCATTGCTTTATTTTGATAATCAACATAATTATTTTGCAAAACTAAGAACATGTGAATGCAATTGCCAAACACAAGGACTCCTTCACCCTACAAAAAGATGATTTGAGGCAAAGGGACCCTAATAGAGTGGTCTATAATACTATAAAGTCTAAGAGAATAAACAAGACATATGAATAGAAACCTAGTGTTCATGACCCATTCTACATTAAGGCCTCTATCTTCCTAGAGGTATTATCTAGATTTTAAAAGCATAACATCAAATTGGAGCCTAGATTGGCTAGGGGAGATGACAAGCCACCTAGTGAGATTTGTAAAATGGGGCCCATGAAGTATCACTTATTTCTTAGATCCTCTTCAAGACCCCCTATTTCTATACAATATTCGCTTTCTACATTCAAAGAGAGAAATAAGAAACTAAGAAGAATGGTCTGAGGCTTGTATGTACCTGGATGAAGTCATGCGCACCAAAATCAGACGATAACATGAAATCCTCTTTGGTTGTTGAGGATGACACCTAAAATAAAAAGAGACTAAAACACAAAAAACATTAGATGAGGAGATGGTGGGCTGCCAAGCAAAAGCTTGATCCTGGAAGTACGAAGACCTTCTTGAGGGGTATCAACCCACTGATTAAGAATAGAATATTTGACAGAAATAGAAATAATGAAAGATAGAATGAAAGAAATAAGAGACAAAAATCAAAATGCATACCTGATATGCAACAAACTACTTTGCACAGTCATCGGCACTGGTCTCTGTGCCAGCGTCTGTCAAGGAAGGTCATTGACGTCGATTAAGATGCCAACATCGGTAGGGGTAATGACTAGCGTCGATCGAGGTAGTAGTTCTTGAATGGGGTCTGGTCAGGTCTAAATAGGGTTTAGGACTGCAAAATGGTCTAAAGTTTCATTTGAGGGTTAGGGAGCTTGTTTAGGAGTCAGAGGGATTGTTTAGGGGTCTGTGTAGGGATCTGGGCAGGGTTACAGACTGTATATTCTGGAAAGGGTGGATAGAGGTGATACGGGAGGAAATCAAGTCAGGTATGTGGTTTGAATCTAAATCGGGTGGTGATATCAATTAAAAACAATAGCCAAAAAACAAAATAAAAGCACAAAACAAATGCTTACCTGTTACCTACTAAAGATAGAGTAGGAGACATGATTGTTGTTGTCAGTGTGTTGTAGAAGTTCGATGTAGTAGACCTCTAGCGAGATGACTGAAGTAGAATACCTGTACCTGAGAGAGAGAGTCAGAGAGATTTGATTGTAGATGGATTGAATGAAAAGTTGGCTGATCCCCGAAGGTCTAATGAAAGAATGTTTTGAAAGAAGGTCCGATAATCAATCAAAAAATTGATTGGGAACCGAATAATGAATAACGGATAATGGATAACAGATAACGGATCCTGTGTTTGGGTCAAGAATGCAGTTTACGGATAACTGATGCCAGCAGAACCACTGATGTCAGTCGAGAAGTGACCGATGTTGGTTACATTGACTGAGTAGTGACTGATGTTGACAGATGCAGAATGGGGACAAAGGCTAATTTTAGCCTTCTGCTCATTCTTACATGCTGTCAGGGTCGAGGCTCATGGGAAAATGGTTAAGAGGGGTTAAATGGGTGTGGGAGAATAAGATGGGGGTCATAAATGGGTCATAGGGTAATGACAAGGGGAGAGAAGGGGAGGACGACCAAGGGTTAGACACAATTTTGGTGTCTACATTTGCCCCTTTTTGTCTTGTTGGTTGTTCTGGATGAACTGCAAGACAAAAATAGGAGTTGGTTGCCCCAGGTGTGGGATAAGGTTGATTTTGTCTTGTTGGTTGTTGGAATGAACTGTAAGACAAAAATAAGAGGTTGATTGCATTGAATGAGATGAGGTATTCCCCCTCAAAGTAGGAGTCAAAGGAAGGGAACCAGGAATCGAGTGCTGATTTGACAAAGAGTGGATGAAAAATGGTGAGGGTGAATGCTGCAATAGTTGTAACTGCATGCATACTACTTCACGAGATGGTCAGGTCAAATTGTCATAGGTCGAGGGTCAAGGAGTGCCAAAATTGAAGTAATCAGGCCCCAGCATGTGGTCATAGCTGATCGGGTTATTCAATCAAAGTTGTAGCTCCAATGGGTCATCATGTTCCAAGTATCCCAAGCTCAGGAAGTGCTCTTAGAAACATGAAAAAGTCATAAGTAGTAGGGATCAACCAGCTTGCGATCCTATACTTGTGAGGGTCAAAAATATGGGCTACACACAATTTTGCTAACCAATCGTGAGGTAGCATACATACAAAAACAAACAAGGAAAAGTCGTCTTGGAAGTGGTCAAGGTCAGAGGAGATAGGCATGATCTCCAAAGTGGTTGGTCGAGACGGGTCGAGATAGATGATTGGTTGAATGAATGGGTAGATGAAAGAATGTGGCTGAGCTAACCTCAGAACACTGAGTGCTACCTACATAGCCCTTGTTGGAGGGCCTTAGGCTAATATAGTTCTCCCTAAAAGGGAGGAAGGGTCAAAGGTAATGGATTGGTCTTGGTCGAGGGCAAGTCATAGTCAAAAGGAAGAAAGAAGGTTTGTCCATTAGAGAGATGAACAAACGAGGGTGGTCGAGCTAACCCTAGAAGACATCGTGTCATCTGAGTGCTGCCTACATAGCCCAAATTGGAAGGGGCCTCAGACCATTGTAGTTTAGGCTAATTGAGAAGATTGGTCGATGATTGGTTTGGTCATGTGTCGAAATGATGAAGAGAAAGAAGATGTTACAGCCGTTCCCAAATGGTGTATTCTGTAACATTGGTTGAGGGGTCTTTCATCCCTAGCAATTTTCCATAGGCATGATGGATGTATGCTAAAAATGAATTGAGTCCATTTATGCTTTAGCAAGTATTGGTTTATGCTTAACATAAATGGAGGCTGGTCGATAGTTTCCATGTGTATTGGTGTCCATAGAAACTATGTGAAATGGACTATGATGACGTTGATGGTCTGAAAATGTTGAGGTTGGTTTGGTTTGAGAAAATAATTTGGTTGAATGTGACCAAAGTGCAAAAGAAGTGAAAGGCATATTCGCCTGTTCATTGACAAGGATCAGAATGATAGCATAGATAGGGGTTATTAGAACAAAGAGCCCCATTCATGCATGACGTCGTTGACCATAGGTTGTGTTAGAGAGGTAATCGAATCACTTTGACATTAAAGTGAGCTCGAAGTCCCTTGATCAGGTGATAGGAGGAGGATAGGGTAACCTATTTTAGAGCAGAGATAACTTTGCCCCTTTTTATAGGAGACCCTGAGACAACTACAAGCCAAGTCCATGACCCTTTTTTTTTTTTGAGAGCGGACTAATCAATGCGGGAAGTCCACATAGAGATGTCATTTGCTTGGTGGTCATTTGTGAAGCTGATCGATGTGGGAAGCTTCTAAGAAAAGGTACTGTGTATAGTAAGATTTAGTCAAAGCCATCCTTCGAGGGAGTGGTCTATATTTTTGCTTTATATATAAGGGCGTTGAATAGCTGTCCTTCGAGGGAGCAGTCTATTAGCTACAGCAATGATAGTACAACTATCCTTCAAGGGAGCAGTCTACTTTTTGAGTTGAGTTGGTGACCTTGGATATTTTGACATCTTGATTTGTTTTGACAGAAATGTGAGTCATGGACAAGACTATAGAAGGTCAAGGGCTCCCTTTTATTAGGACAAATCATCCATACTATATAAAAGGGGTATATAGGATTTGTTAAGGGGAGTAGGGTTGAAAGGAATGAGGACTAAGAGGATGGGGATTGCTCAAGGGATGAGCTCAAGGTAAATGTCAAGTAGTCGAATACTCGACTAACAGTAGAATGGTTGCAGATGCAACGCTTTAATAGGCTTAGGTTCTGGCCGTCCATCGAGAGAAGACAAATGATACGTCCTTGATCCATAATTGTACGTGATGATGAAAGGTCTGAGCCAATTAGGGGAAAACTTGCCTCGTTTACTTTGCTCCATATTGGTCACGTGCTGATTCTCTTTGAGGATGAGATCTCCGATGTTGAAATCTTGTTCTTGCAGATTTTTGTCATAGGCTCGCTTAATGTGATGTTGGTAGACATGGAGATGGTTGAGGGTAGCAAGATGGTGCTCGTCAAGTAACTCAAGTTGAGCTAAGCGATGTTGATGAAAGTCATTGTTAGAGAGAATGCCATGCAGAGAGATGTGGAGAGATGGGATCTATACTTTGAGAGGTAGGACAGCCTCTATTTCATACACAAGAGAGAAAGGGGTAGCACCCGTAGAGGTTCAGATGCTAGTGTGGTAGGCCCACAAAGTGAAGGGAACATGAATGTGCCAGTCCCTTCCTGTGTCATTAACTACCTTCATGAGAATTTTAGTCAAGATTTTGTTGGAAGCCTTGGCCTACCCATTTGCTTGTGGGTAGTAAGGTGAAGAGAAACCGAGTTTGATGCCAAATGAGTCACAGAGTTTTTAGACGGTCTTGTTTTTGAAGGACTTACCATTGTCAGTGATGATTTTGTGAGGGACACCGAAACAACAGATGATGTGGGTGCTAATGAAGTTGACAATCTTGTCAGCTTTTGTGGAGATGAGAGGAATGGCTTCCACCCACTTGGTGAAATACTCAGTGGCGGTGATGATGGATTGATGATGAAGAGATGAATGAGGGTTAATCTCACGGATGAGATCTAAGCCCCACTGAGAAAAAGGCCAGAAATCTTGAGTGACTTGTAAGGCATGACTAGGAAGATGAAGCAAGTTAGAGTGCTGCTGACACTTGATGCAACTCTGAACATAGTCGCTATAGTCTTGATGAAGGGTGGGCCAATAATAGCCCAGGCGAAGGATGCACTTGGCAACCAAGTTTCCATTGAAGTGTCCACCACAAATCCCATCATGGACTTGTTTAATGGCATGAGAGGCTTCAGTGGAGGTTAGACAGTGAAGAAGGAGGCCGTCGAAGCCTCGCTTATAGAGAAGACCCCCTAGCATGGTATAGCGAGCTGTGCATTTGATGAAAGCTCATCGTGCATTGCTAGAGAGATCGAGAGGGATGATAGAATGAGATAAGTAATCTACAAGTTGCTTATACCAAACATCCCATGGATTAGAGTCTATGGTGTTGACATTATTAGAAGAAAGGTATGAAGGCAATGGCAGATGATGCACCATGACGAAAATTCTAGATGACGATGATGAAGATGGAATATGCGAGGTGAGAGAAGCCATTGTGTCAGCAAACTTATTCGTGGATTGAGGAACAGTCTACAAGAGGTAATGGTCAAAAGAGGCCAGAAGAATGCCAACATGGTTTTTGTACCTTTGCAAAATTTCATTTTTATAGATGTATGAACTGTTGACCTGATTAATGACAAGCTGCGAGTCCCCAAAGATGTTGATGGACTTGATGTTGAGAGAGAGGGCGGTCTGAAGTCCCAAAATTAAGGCCTCATATTCAGCCATATTATTGGTATAATTAAAGTCAAGCTTGAAATACAGAGGCATAGGCTCACCATTGAGTGGGATGAGAATAACTCCTGCACCCCCACCAAGTTGACATTTGGAGCCATAAAAGAATATGGTCATTTGGTAGACAGTGTCATCGATAGAAAGCGTGGTAATAGACTCATCAGGGAACTCACACTACGAAGGTTGATTGTTAGGAAGAGGGGCATTTACCAGTTGATCAGTGATGGTTTGCCCCTTGATGGATTTCTACTAGATGAATTCAAGGTCGAACTCAACAAGCAGCATGAGCCACCGAGCCATACGTTGATGTTGATATGGCTTGGAGTGCATGAACTTAAGAGGGTCGGTGTGAGTGATGACAAAGGTTTTGTGATTGAGAAGATAGTGGTGGAGCTTGGTAGTGGCAAAAGACTAATGCCAAATAGAGTTTCTCGATATGAGTATATCAAGTTTCATAGTCAACCAGTGTTTGGCTGATATAGTAGACCGCTTGCTCACGGTGATGCTCGTCTCAGTGTGCAATCATGGCACCTAATGAATGGTTGGTGATAGAGATGTAAAGGTAGAAGGGTTGGTCATCTTTAGGTGGAATGAGGACTGGTGGAGAGACCAGATAGCATTTGAGGGCTTCAAAAGCCTCTTGACAGTCTTCATCCCATTTAAAGGAGACATCTTTCTTAAGGAGATGATGAAAAGGTTGGTAGTGGTTAAAAAACTATGAGATGAAATGGTGAATGGACTGGAGCTTCCCTTGTAGACTGTGAAGCTACTTGAGATTGGTTAGAGGCAGCATCTCGAGGATAGCATAGATCTTGGCAGGATCTATCTCGATGCCACGAAAAGAAATGATAAAGCCTAAGAGCTTGCCGGAGAGGACCCCAAAGACACATTTCTTGGGGTTAAGGTAGACATTATATTGAAGAAGGTGAGAGAAGATGATTTTGAGAATGGTTAAATGGTCATGATGAAGCTTGGACTTGTCGAACAGGTCATCCATATAGTCTTCCATGGTTTTGTGGAAGAGATCATGGAAAATGTAAGTCATGGCATGCTAATATGTGGTGCCTGCATTCTTCAAGCCAAAAGGCATGACCTAATAGTAGAAAGTCCCCCATGGGGAGATAAAGGTAGTCTTGTGCTGATCTTCTGGTGTAATCAAGATCTGATTATATCCTGAAAACCCATCCATGAGAGATAACATCTCATGGCCGGCCGTAAGATCAACAAGTTGGTCAATGTTGGGAAGAGGAAAGTCGTCTTTGGGACAGGCTAGGTTAAGGTCACGATAGTCCGTGCAGATCTAGATCCCCCCAGTCACTTTGGTGACAGGGACAATGTTAGAGACCCACTGCGGGTAATCGATGGGTTGGATGAAGGAGACAGAGAGAAGGCATTGAAGCTCCTCTTTGATGAGGAGCACAACGTGAGGATGCATCTTTCGAAGCTTTTTCCTAATAGGTTTAGCCTCTAGTTTGGTGACTATGTTATGGGTAGCAATGGTGTGGTCGATGCCAGGCATGTCACTGTAAGTCTAGGCAAAGGCCTTGCTATGGTCGGAGAGGAACTGGGTATAGTCAAGCTGCTCCTAGGCATCTAAAGATTGGCCAATCTTTAAGGCATGAGGAACATTGAAAGAAGGGAGGTTAATGTCAATGGTTGATTCATTTTACATAACCTAGGTCTCAGAAGGGAGAGAGCACTAGATGAAAGAGTCATCGGTGCCCATGTAGGAAAGAATGGCATCATCATCAATGCAGTGGATAGTGTGAATGGTCACTGACTCATCCTCTATCATGTTGGAATAAATGAGAGGGAGAGACCTGGACACCCCATTTAGCTGATAGGTCAGGGGTTCTAGGTGAATGGTGTTTATGCAAAAAAACTAGGAGGAATGGAAACCATCGACTCTGTAGGTGAAGAGGGAAGAATGGGCGAGCTATGAAGAGATTGATAAATGGTGGGTTCGAGGCAAAGGTCTACAGGGGCTTGAGTGGGGTCATGGTATCCCAATCCATACCATTTCTTGTCATCGTTGAGCGGTTTGATGGGCTGATGGCAGCCTTACTCATAGCATCCAAAGCCAAAACCCTTCCATACACACCTGTAAAGGTAGGTGTGTGCAAAGGCAGGGTTGCCAAGAAATGAGAAGTCTGATGTGAATGGTCGTGGTGAAGAGAGAGGATTTCCATTAGTAGGAGCTTGATTGAGCCCCCCATAGACAAGATTGGTTCAGAGGTGAGGAGGACCATAAGGCACGACCATCCTGATTCGGTGATCATAACTAGGGCTATGGTGAAGGCATCCATACTCTTGTGGAGTTTGGAACATGTCTAAGGCTAGCAAGTGATATTCCCCAAGTGAAAGTCATTGGAAGATGTCTTCCATGGGGTCTTTGATTGTCGCTTGAAGAGGAGGGGTGAGGTCGACCACTGGTTGTGAACTGGTCAAAGCTTTCACGAATGGAGGTGGCACAAGGGTTGATGGCTTGATAGGAATGAGGACATCATTTGGATGGTAGGTTGTGTTACATGTTTTAAAAGGTGAGGGGTCAGCGAGAATGGTGTGGACTTGCCCATCGTGCTCAAATTTCACACAACGGTGCAAGGTAGAGGGAACACAAGCCATGGCACGGATCCAAGGTTGGCCTAGTAAGACATTATATTAAAACTCTCCTTCGATGATATAGAAGAGCTTCGAGACTGTACGTGGACCAATGTGAATGTGAAGGATGACTGTGCCAATGGTTGTGGCAGTGGTGTCATTGAAGGAGCGCAAGATTGCATCAGTTTTGGATACGTAATTCTTATGGAGGGCCAATTGATCAAAGGCATGGGTGGAGATAATATTGATGTTGGCACCTCTGTCAATCATAATGCGCTTAATATGTGTCTGATCAACATAGGTAGTGATGAAGAGGGTGGCATCCTGATCTTTCGTGTTAGATGTAGGAATCTCAAAATCACTGAAAGTGATGGAGACGACAAGGGATAAAGAGTGGACCAGGGCAGTGAGTGGTTGGGGGTCTTCAAGTTGGACCTCTGCTACTTGCAAGGCTCAGATGAGGGCCTGATGATGCTGGGGTGAGGTTTGGATGAGGTCATAAAGGGACATCTTCACGGGCATCTGATGAAGCTATTTTAACATGGAGTCATGAATTGCCCCTGAAGAGGAAGAAGAAGAGGATTGAGGTGCGCCAAGGATAGAAATTTTAGGCTTGGGTGGTTGAGGTGGCTGGACGAAAGGATAGGTCCAAGGAATGGTGGCTTTTTCTTTTGCCTTGTCTTTTTGTGACCTAGTGGTTATGTGAATAGCATTGATTTCAAAGATAGGAGGTGAAGAAGGGGTCATGGCCTGCTGGTGAGATGTTGATGTGGTTGAAGAGGTTGGATGGGAAGGTGTCGAGGGTCGATCAAGAGTGTCCTCAAGAAGAAGAATGTCCTTCTCCATGTAGTGATGAATGATGGCCTTGAGGGCACAACAAGTCTCGGTATCATATCCTAACATACGATGATATAGGCAAATCTTCGTATCATCAAACCAAGAGGGCTTAGACCTAAGAGGTTGGAAGGGCTTGATGGGCAGAAGAGTTATGCTGGAAGTTTTCAAAAGTCAGTGTAATATCAAAGAATATGAGCCCACCAAAGGGTTCGTGCTCATTGATGTATGCGATGCTAGTGACTTTTGCTTGGGCAGAGTTGGAGGAGACTTCTGTACCACCTTCTGGGTTGATGGTGCAGTGACAGATGAAGATGACACCTTCTTCGTGAGAGGTGCCAAAATTTTTGGAGAGGATAGGCTAGTGGTAGGCAAAGAAAGTAAAGGAGGCAACTGGTTTTGATTAGAGATTGGAGTGGCAAGGATTTTGATCAAGGTCGAAGGATGAGGGCCCAAAATAGAGGGCAATAGTGATGGGGGGGGAGGAGTTCGCCTCTGTGGTTTGGCAATCTTCTTGGATTTGATTTGAAGACTACTATTGGTCGAGGTCTAGTCTAAGTCCACCTTCACTTTCGGATGAGTGAGGTTGGAGACAGGGTGAACGCTGAGTGACTTAATTGGTTTAGACGGGGCAGATGAGGGTTTCGGTCCTGATACGGTTGGTTGAGGTGTAAACGGTCTAGAAGTGGAAGTCTGGTTTTTGTTGAGAGTCTTGGGAGATTCTGCCATGGGAGGATTAGCAGCATGAGATGAGAGGGCATGGGCATGTTGAAGAGCTATGAGACGCTCCCACAATACCTGATGCTCCACTTTCTTTGAAGGGAGAAGTTCAAGTTTCTCCACTAATCAGGAAAATGGCTGACAAGATGTTGGATGAGGCTTGGGTCCTTGAGAAGATGTGGATGGTTGTGGGGTTGAAGATGAGACTGGTGTAGCGGTCTCAGACCCAAGGCATGATGAAGTTGTGACAGGTTCGTCTTTAGTTGGAGACACAGGAGAGACAGGTTCTTCCCTGGGTGGAGAAAAAATCAGAGAATGAGGCTCCTCAAGAGGGTAAAGGGCAGGAATGATTGTGCCCTCCACTTGTGGTTGAGGAGTAGGAAGGGTCAGGTCCTCCATAGGTAGCAAGAAGGAGGATGGTGAGACCGGTGGAGCTGGTAAGGTTGAGGCATCCTCCAAGATGAGAGAGGTTGATAGAGAACTAATTGGAGAGGGAGGTTCATCCACATGCGATGGACTGAGGGGTGGACTAACTTCTTGAGTTTGTGAAAGAGTCTGGTCGGGGATGAAGGGCAAGACCATATTGATTGTTCGTACATTATGTTTGTGAATGTTGTCAGTCATGGTCTGGACATTGTTTTGGGTCAGAGGATGATTGGGGAATGGTTGTTTGAAGATGTCGATGCCCTGGTTGGATGGCGCATTGGGATTGTCAAGGACAAGGTCACCCTTTTCTAGCATGTCTTGGATGATGTTTTTAAGGGTCTTACAGTTGCCGTGTCATGGCCTTTAACATGGTGGTAGTTACAGAAGTCATTTTCCCTATACCACATAGGGATGGCACATGAGGGATCAAATTATGGAGGTGGTCAGATTTGGGGGAGATTGAGAACCCCCTGTTTGACAAGTTTTTCCAGCACAGACATGTATGATTCTCTGAGTGGAGTATACTGTCATTGTATGTATCTCTGCTGGAATTGGCAGGTGATGCTTTGGGATGTGGATGGCTCAGGTTGGTTGATTGAAGGCAAAGAGGATGAAGGTCTAACGACCACAGCGTTTGCTGAAGCTTTAGACCTGGGGTTAGATGATGAAGGTTTAGAAGAAGAGGAGTCATTGGTCTTGGAGTTTGGATTCTTACTCTGCAACTTGACTTTGTTCTCCTCAATGGCACGTAATTCAAGTTTGTGGGCCATCGTGAAGGCTTTGTCAAAGGTGTAGAAGATCTGAACCTGCAAGGTAGAAGAAATATGTTTGGTGTAGGCTTGGGAGAAAAGTTCAATAAGTTCAGGTTGGGGTAAGGAAAATGAGAGCTGATTGATAAGGCTTCTCCAGTGAGTAACGAAATTGGCTATGGATTCATCCTCAAACTACCAGATAGAATAGAGGTCTGTGATTGAGACCTTTTTGGTGATGCTGATAGAGAAATGGTCGAGGAAGAGTTGGGCCAGCTAAGTGAATGTGAATAGAGAATGGCTGGTAAGGGAGCTGTACCAGTCAAGAGCAGTGCCAGAGAGGGACATAGGGAATGTGCATAAAAGCAATGCATCATCGTGGGCAATGAGATAATAGGCATGTCTGAATGCCTGTAGGTGTTGTTGTGGGTCTTCCTTGCTCTGGAAATGAGAGAATTTAGGAAGTTCGCACTGGTTGGGGTATGGTCGGATCGGGATGGAAGGATGGATGGGTTCATTGCAAATGTGCTCATATGAGAGGGCATTGTGTGAACCAAAAATAGAGGTCTCAAGACTGGACATTTTGTCCATCAACATTTTGATGATGTCTACTGACGGATTGGTGGGTGGAGCGCCCCCTAGATTATAAGGTGCTTGGAAGGTATTGAGAGGGGCATATGACGTGGTTGGTTGTGCTTGTGTAGACGCAACATATGGGTAGCTAGTTATTGGGGCAAAAGTTGAAGCCAAGGGCACTTGTGTTATTGGGTTGGTAGGCACAAGTTGGATAGGGGCCGTCAAAGATGGTTGAGGAGTGGCCACACTTGTTGAAGGGTAGACAGTTACTCTTGTGTTGATAGGTGTAAGAGTAGGGGGGATAGAGACCACTAGGGTTTGGAAAGGTGTAGGATTTGGTTGAGTAGTTTGAGGTTGAGGGGGTACCGGAACCCCTATGGAGGTAGGTCTAGAAAGAGAGGCTAAATTTTGAAGGTAGGACATGGTTGGGTTATTAGTCAAGGTGTTGGCTTGATTGTCTATAGGTTGAATTGTGGATGTTGTTGATGTGATCATTGTCTCAACTAAGGAAGTCAGCATCCCATAGATTGGGTTGCCTAAGGAGTCTCACATTTGGCTTCACGCGAGATAATGTTGAAGGGCTCTGCCATTGAGGTCTAAGAATATTTTGAAATCTTGGTCCCCTTTAGGGACAATGGGAGACTGGGTTGGGGTCGGTTGAGTAGGAGTTCTTTCAGTCTCCGAGTGGAACTCCATTATAGGACTGGTTATGGATGGGGAAGATGGAAGAGGTTGATGCCTCGCATGGTCAACAAGAGCCTTGGTTTGACTGTGAGTCAGAACCATTCAAGGCAAGGAAGAACGTCCTCATAAGCTCAAACAAGCAAATAAGAACAAAAAAGATGAAGAACACAAGCAGACCCTAAACGTTAAATCCCTAGGAATAAATTATTAGGATCTTGGTGGCTTATGCCTTAAAATGTGTGAGGAAGATTGGCTTTTGAGATGGGTCCTAGAAGAAGTAGTCTAGAGCTAGTTTTAGGTTTGTTTAGGTGCTCAAAAGTCTGGGTTAGGTTCCGTACTTGGCTTGGTGCTAAGGAGCGAGCTCCCCTCACTTCACGAGTCCAGTGATAAGCTGGGCCCGCTTAGCCAAAATATACTTCCCCTAGAGATTATCCTCTGTCAGAGAACAGAGTGGGCTTTCCCTTTGGTGATGAAATCCAAGTAGGATCGCTGGGACGGGTAAGGTATCCACTAGGGGATGAAATCCCAGTTGGGCCTTGTCTCAGGTGAGTTTTGATGTTTGATTTGTGCAAGTGGTTCAGTTGTGTAACATAAAGTGGACTACTATTAATTCAATATGCGGTTATTAATTACTAGGTGTGGACTAAGAAATGCAAACAAGAAGAAATGATATGTAATGTGTTTTAAGCCCAAGTCGAAATGTGCATTCGAATGAAAACAAGTTGAGAAAGGGTTTGAAGAATATGACTTTTGACTAGTTTGAAATGCAAGAAAAGAAAGAAAGGTTCTTTTTAATCCCACTTATGATGTCGTTTAGAAGAGAAGAAAGAGGTGAAAAGGGAGAAACCTAATGCACCTATATGAATAGAAAGAAAAGAACTCAAGGAAGACCCTAAGGTCCCATCGGGCGTGCCAGAATGTTTCTATACGATATTCACTTTCTACATTCAAAGAGAGAAATAAGAAACTAAGAAGAATGATCTGAGGCTTGTATGTACCTAGATGAAGTTGTGCGCACCAGAATCAGACGATAACAGGAACTCTTCTTTGGTTTTGGAGGATGACACCTAAAATAAAAAGAGACTAAAACACGAAAAATGTTAGATGAGGAGATGGTGGGCTGCCAAGCAAAAGCTTGATCTCGGAAGTACGAAGACTTTCTTGAGGGATATCAACCCACTGATTAAGAACAAAATATTTGGTAGAAGTAGAAATAATGAAAGATAGAATGAAATAAATAAGAGACAAAAAGAAAAATGTGTACCTGATATGTAGTACACTGCTTTGCATAGTCACCGGCATCGGTCTCTATGCCGGCGTCAGTCAAGGAAGGTCACCGACATCGGTTAAGATGCCGACGTCAGTAGGGGTAATGACCAGCGTCGGTCGAGGCAGTAGTTCTTGAATGGGGTCTAGTCGGGTCTGGACAGGGTTCAGGACTGCAGAATGGTTTGAAGTTTTGTCTGAGGGTTAGGGAGCCTGTTTGGGAGTCAGAGGGATTGTTTGGGGGTCTGTGCAGGGATCTAGGTAGGGTTACAAACTATATATTCTAGAAAGGGTGGATAGAGGTGATATGGGAGGAAATCAAGTCGGGTCTGTGGTCTGAATCTAAATCGGGTGGTGATATCAATTAAAAACAATAGCCAGAAAACAAAATAAAAGCACAGAACAAATGCTTACCTGTTACTTAGTGAAGATAGAGTAGGAGACATGATTGCTGTTGTCAGTGTGTTGCAGATGTTTGATGTAGCAGACCTCCAATGAGATGACTGAAGCAGAATACCTGTACCTGAGAGAGAGAGAGTCAGAGAGATTTGATTGTAGATGGATTGAATGAAAATTTGGCTGATCCCCAAAGGTCCAATGAAAGAATGTTTTGAAAGAAGGTCCGATAGCTGATCGAGAAACTGATTGGGAATCGAATAATGAATAACGGATAACAGATAATGGATAACGGATCCTATGTTTGGGTTGAGAATGCAGTTTAAGGATAACTGACACTAGTAAAACCACCAATATCGACCGAGAAGTGACCGACGTCGGTGATATCGGTCGAGTAGTGACCAACATCGGCAGATGCAGAATGGGGATAGAGGCTAATTTTAGCCTTCTGCTCATTCTTACATGCTGTCAGGGTCAAGGCTCATGGGAAAATGGTTGAGAGGGGTTAAATGGGCATGGGAGAATAAGATGGGGGTCATAAGGTAATGGCAAGGGGAGATAAGGGGAGGACGACCAAGGGTTAGACACAATTTTAGTGTCTACACCCCCTTTAGATTAACCAATACATTAACATCAGGCATAAATAACACAAAGGCTTAGAAAAGAAAATTTCAAAGACAGACCTAGGGAAGGACCATCTTTAGCCCCTTGTAATAGACTAGAGTCTCTAGTAGAATACCTAGATATGATTTCCTTATAATTAAATAAAAAAATAGAGGATGCACTTAAGGTATTTTTTTAATCTTATGGTTCAAAGGATGAGGAATAATAAATAGAAGAACCTAAGCCTAGTTAGAGGAGGTTGAAAAAGATAAAAGAACAGAGGGTGCTTTGGACCTAGTTCCAATATCACCCCCACAAAAAAGAAAAGAAAAATTAACATTGATCCTAATTGGGAGGAAGAATCCCAAGTTGACCTTAACCCACCCCATGAGTGAGGTCAAATTTTTCAGTGAAGAATACCCCATTCATGGAGCCATTATCCTTGAATGGTTCGTTAATAGGAAAATGCAGAAGATTCCCAATTTATCACATTATTGGGCCTTGACTCAAGGAATTACAATTGATGTCCATGAGGAAATAAATCCATGGATATTAGATTTGATAAAGGAGTAATAAAAAGAATAATAATTGCCATAAGAGCATCAGGTGGCACACAAAAGGACACCCTAGGTACATCAAACAACTCAAGGATGGAGGTCTCAAAAACTACTAAGGTAACATAGTCATCAACCAATGTCTAATTCAATCCAGAGATAGCTAGATTAGAGAGTTTGATAATCTATAAATCCATGGTTAGAGGTGAGGACTTTAGATTTCTAAAGGTTGATCCATTTGTAGGCTTGAATCTAGATGGAGGATAATAGTTTGGTGAACACCCCATCCATGAGGAGGACATAGAAAGTTTGGTTGATGCTCATTCAACTCAAATCGAATCAAGAATCAAGGGAATGAAATAAAATATATACAACTTGGAAAAGGAAAACCTAGAGACAATGGCTATCCTATCATTTCATAAGGACTTAATAAAAAATTTTGAATCGTCCTTCTTTGACATGTTTGACTCCTTAAATTCAATGATGTTGAGGCAAGATACATTGAGCCTGCAAAGTGAGATAGCCAAAGGATTTATAGCCCAATGGTAGGATTATGAAGACAAGATAAGGGATCTTATAAATAAACTGATCAAGGATAAGATTCATAAATTCAAGACTATCAACCTAGTCCACTTAAGTTCAATATTGGGAATAGTGGTTGATAAGATCTAGATTTTAAGTGCTTAGTCAAAAGGCTTGGATAGACTCCTGAGAGATGATGAGGAGATGATAATAAGAGTCAAGTAGCTTCTTGGCACCATCCTATCTAATCCTACAAAGTATATAACTTTAGATATCATTGATGATGAAGAGTATAAACATAGAGTCATTTTAGTGATGTAAGAAGTGTGAATCAAAATCCAAGGCCAATCTGGCAGTGACAATAGAAGAATCATGGGCATGATCTTCACTATTAAGGAAAATATTGCAAAGGCCAGGAGCATCAAGGAGGCTGTAGTAATGGATGATATATATTTTGATGACTTAGCTAATCTAGATGATGTTTGTCTATTGAAACCAACTATTGAGTTGGATCTAGTCAAAGAGCAACATCAAAGAGCTATGGAGCTTCTCCAAGAGTAGCAAGTGATTTCTCAAGTGCAAGGCCCACCAACCAACTAAATAATATTTCATTTTATTAAATTTTGTAACATTTTAAAAGTGGAATATTCTTTTGTAAAGTCATATGCTAGTATGTTATCATATTTACCTCTAGGTCAGTCCATTTGTAAAATCAAATGTATTCTATAATTGTAAATAAGGACAACTATCCTTATTTTTATACATGTGTAATATTGTAATTGATCAGTATACTACCTAGTATTTCTATAAAAGGAAGTACTACCATTTTTTAAGGGAGGGAGTTTTAAGTAAAATTTGTATACTTTGGAGCAATTAATATAAATAAGGAATAATGAAAAGTTTGTCCAATTTTGTTTTTGTCAATTATTTCATGACTTCTCTCTCAATCACTTGTTCCTAGTCTTGAATTTAAATGGTTTCCATGAACTTTGAATTTGCATCTTTTATACAAGGTTGTTAATTTGTGCTTATGCTAGATTAGTTGAATGATGTTGAATTTTTTTCATTTCAATTTTTTTATATTAGGATGTACAAATGTTATTTAAATGTAGTAATAAATCTTTAAAGTAAATTTAGTTCTTTCTTGTATTTCTTCATATTATCCTTAAAGGTTTGCCTGATCTATAGTGAGATCTAACCTTATGCTATCTTGTATTATATACTAGTTAAATGGATGTTCAGTTATAATTAAAACTTTTTCATTATGTTTGAGTCAAGGGTCAAGAATCATACATTCTCTTTTTGCCCTACCCTTCCTTTTACTTCTTTTTTTGACCAAGTCACTTTAGTTTAAATCTCACCATAAATACTAGTTTAGATTAGTCTTTAGCATAAATATTTGGTCATAACTCACTGATATTAGAATATATATTTAAAAATTCACAAGGACCATGGTTTTTCCCAACCATCAATTAATATAAATTTGTGGAACAATCCAATTTACTTTGCCTCTATTTCACCACAAGTAACTAGATTACCTAAAATCTACTATGCATGCCATGAATTCTAAAAATTTTAAAATGAAAAGTGTTATTTAAACATTAAGAGCACTTATGATACATTTAGAGGCATCAACACAGTCATAGAAACTATGGGTCACACTTAAGTAGCTACACCTTTCAATAAGGACTTAGTGTCCCTTATAGGTCTCATGGAGACCTATTCCCCATTTATCTCTCCATTAAGAAAATTAGAAACATAAGACCACTTAAAAATGTACAGGTCCACTCCACATGTTCCCTTAGACATCCTTAAATGATCATAGTCATCATAAAATTCCTATTCTAAAGCCTTATAGATCAATCTTTGACCTTATACACAAAAACACCATGAATGAACATAATCAACTTCTAATCATTTGTTCATATTGAATATGCATTGATAAAACCTCCAAAACCCATATAGATTATCCTTAATGAGTCTAGAACACTCTTTGATAGTTATCTCATCTTAAAACATTGAAATACCATCAAGAATAGATTTATTACCCTTTTTAGGTTACATGTAGAGCATGAATGAACACACTATCAAATTTAGAACTCACTAAATTTGAATTTACAAACATTTATACCTTAAAATGAATATTTATAGATGAAATTTGAAGTCTTATACAACTTTTATTTTTACTATAACATCAAATTCTACATAGATCAAAAGTTATGGCTCAAAAACTACAGACTGGTCTTCCCTCACAATTTTTGAATATTTGAATTCCAATGGTCACTAAGAAACCATTAAAATTCAAACACTATGTCAACATATCATGTCCTCACATCTTAGATAAAATATTCACCATCGATCTTTGTGTATTAGTCTAGTCTTTACCTTTACTCACTATTAAACATTGAACACTTGTTATCATCTCGTTGCTTCTTGACAACTTGTAAAAAATGTGCTCCATCAATCTCTTTGAGAGTAGGTTAGACTTTAACCTGCTTAAACATCAAAAATTTAACCTATTTAACTTAATACACATCATATATCTACATATACAAACACTTGATCACCATTATATCCTTGTCTAGTCTTGATTTTTAACATTGTGTAAATTTGGATATGGGAACTATTGCTATCTGTATGGAAGGTGAACTTTTAACCTTAATAAATTTTACTACACTTAATTTCATGTCTTAAAATTTAAACTATATGTTCTCCTCACATAGGGGAATCCATCCATATTATAAATTGCCACTAAAACCTTCATGCATGTGAAATATAATGCCATAAAAATTCTTACTTGGCTCTTCTTGAACATAGAAATTAGGCTTAGATTAATTTTGAATCATTGATCTATGATGCAATTAAACATGTACCATTAGATCTCCCTTGCAAATTTGGCTATGGTAACTAAACTAACTAGGAATCCAACTTTACATAGTTATATGTTTTGATCCACTCACTCGCATGACCTAAAATATGGACCATAGTAACTTGGAACTAATTTGATCATACCCATATGACCAACTCCCCCTGACTCATCTATAGTGGAAATGGTGATGTCATCAAACTATTGCAATTAAACTACCTAAGAAGCTAACTTTGCATAGTTATATGTTTTGATCCACTCACTTGCATGACCTAAAACTTATACCATAGTAACTTGGAACTAATGTGATCATACTCATATGACCAACTCCCCCTGACTCATCAATATACGATAATGGTGATGTCATTAAACTACCTATTCAAATTTTTCTATCACAGAACCACCTGTGCCAAGATAAACATAATGAGGAAATGGATAAATACCATACACTTACAAAAACTCTCCAATCATCCTTGAAATTTTATAGGACCCTTCACACATGATAAATACTTTAGAACCATCCCTAATCATGCCAAAACTAAAGATCAACCAAACCCACCTTAAGCATATTAGGATAAGCACACTACACACTTTGTCATTGACATTTAGACTATCAAGATACTTCATCCACTCACCTAGACACCTCCATTAAATCTCTAACAACTCTCCAACAATATCCCATTTTGTCATTGATTTCAACACCCATCATACAACTCACCTTCCTTCTTTCTCTTCAATCACTCTCATAATAAGAACAATTCCCCCCTTTGACATAATGACAAAGTGGGTACATATTGATCTTGAAGACCTAAAAATACCACCAATATGGGAGGACCACCTTAGCAATATAATACAAAATCCCCCTTACCTTGATCCTACCTCTTTTTTTCCTTAACAACTTTCTCTTGATATATGCCAACACTCCCTTCAACCAAACACTATAACCAATGAAGAAAGAACACACAAAAGAACTGAAATATGATGGAACTCACTAAGAAACATCTGAGAGGGACTCCCCCTAAGATCTCTAACAAATTTCACCTCTTGATCATATTCATATCTCCATACACCATGAAGAACCATCACATGAACTTACTATCTTTCTCTCTCAAGCCACCTCTAGAGCAAGCTCATGAACTTGTTGTTCCCCCTTAACCAAAAGACCTTCTATTGATTCATAGAGAAATAAATGACACCTAAGCTTTGTTTGAGATACTCAAATGTAGATTTTGATAATGGTTTGGTCATAATATCTATAAGTTGCTCTTTTTTAGGTACATACTCTAACTTAACCCTTTGATTACTCACTTGTTATCTCAAAAAATGTTATCTAATAGGAATATTCTTAGTTTTTGAGTGCATAACATGATTTTTTGAGATACTAATTACACTAGTATTATCACAATAGATAGGACAAGGTCCATTTTATCTTACCTTATAATCTTCCAAAGTTTATTTCATCCATATGACTTGTGTGCAACAAGAGGTAGCTTTTATATACTCATATTCTATAGTTGATAGAGACACTAAGGCATTTTTTTCTTATCCAAAACACCAAGCATTCTCCCATGAATAAGACCCCACCACTGGTACTCCTCTTATCATCCACACATCCTACCCAATGTGCATTAGTATATGATTTCAAAGTGAATTATTTACTCCTAGTGTACCATAAACCATACTCTATGGTGCCTTTGAGATACCTCAATATCCTTTTGATTTCTTTCAATTGTGATTCTCTAGGATCATTTTGAAACCTTCCCATAAGACCAACTGCTTACATGATATTAGGCCTAAAAATAGTAGAGTATAATAGAATTCTAATCATAGATCTATACAAAATCTAATAAAATTTTGGTGAGTCATCTAGTTTACTTAACCTGTATCTTGTGATTATTAGAGTACCCATTAGATTAAAATCTATCATATCAAACTTCCTTAGCATATCTTTGATGTATTTATCTTGTGAAATGAATATCCCTGTATCAATTTGGTTAATCTACAATCTTAAGAAGAAATAAAGTTCTCCCAACATTGACATTTCAAACTCATTCCTCATAGTATATATAAACTCTCTACTCATATTATCATTTTTAGATCCAACAACTATGTTATCAACATATACAACCACTATCAATTGATGATTGCCTTCTATCTTAATGTATAAATTACTATCATCTAATGCTTTTTAAAACCTTGACTCAAAAGATACTTATCAAACTAGTCATACCAAGCTCTAGGAGATTGTTTAAGACAATAAAGATCCTTCTTTAGTTTGCATACAAAATCTTGATTATTGCACATGAAGGATCCTTTAGGTAACTCAATATAGACTTCTTCTTCTAAGTTATCATTCAAGAATGCTGATTTCACATCCATTTGGTATACCTTAAAAACTTTGAAACTTACATATGCCAAGAAGAGTCTAATTACTTACATTCTTGCCATAAGATTAAAAGTCTTATCAAAATCTATTACTTCGACCTAAGCATATCCTTTTGTCATGTCCCCTTTTTTGAGGACATTGACAGATTTGATGATTGGCCTATTATGCGACCTTCGTAGGCTAATATGATGGATAGAGGGTCATAATGGAGCTTGGCTTGACTTTGATTCACAAGATTTCTATAGTTGATTTTCATTCAGGTTATTTCAGACATATTTGGCCTGGGCTCCTACTTTTTAGGGATATTTGATATGCAGCGGAGCGCCTTTATTATGGTATGGTTATGTGCGGAATCACTCCTTGATTCACTAGCTTCGATCGGTTCGTCGATCCGACATGTATTGAGGGAGATATTAATATTTGATTGATTTAATCAAATATTAATTATTTAGCCTATTTTTAATTAAAAACCCTAATGCTAATTTAAGAAAACCCTAATTAGGGCAAGCATATCTTTTGAGGGTATAAGGGTTTCACATGGAGGCCATTATTGAATTATGCTATTGATTATTGATATTGATTTTGGAGAATTTCTTCTATGAAGACTGAGCCTAGGGTTCAAGGATTCCATTTGCATTGGAGAACGTTCCCTCTTCAATGTGTGCAATTAAGAGGCTGTGGAATATCAGCTGATCTATTGCCAAAGTGAGAGATAGCTTCATCCAGAAGTTATCACAGAATTTTAGGTTTGAGAGATAACTTCACACAGAAGTTATCACAGATATTCCAGGTATTTATTGCTTTATGTTTTGATTCAATAAATTATACAGCTAGAGATCTACTGTGCTTGAGACATATATCTTCAGATCAGGGGTTGAAAATAGGGAAGTTGTGCTTAACTTGCGGCCGTACAGAATCCGTACGGGTTCGTATAGATCAGTGCAGGGACTGACCTCGGCAGACAGAGGGTTTCAGCGACCGACATCTGTCGACTGAAGACCAACGTTGGCAGAAATCCGACCGGCAGAGACCGATGTCGGTGAGATATCGACCGACGACGGCGACTGTGTGTTGACACATAAGGGCCGAGACTTTCCAGAACTCAATTTGCACTTCCAGATTTGCAAAGTCAGGGTTTTCAAGACTGTATTTCATATTTATATGCATATTAGATGACTGCAATTGTAATAATTTAGAAGGACAAGTGATACAATCTGTAATTTGTTATTAATAGACTATATTATTGTGATCTTTCTGAATTTATTCAACAGCGATTATATCTTGGTTCAAATTTTTTGTGTTGCTATATTTCCTGTTTAGAAGGGGATATTACAGTGGTATCAGAGCTAAATTCCTGCCATCCTGTTGGGCACATCAGAGCTAAATTCCTGCCATCCTGTTGGGCACATCAGAGCTAATGTCTTGCCATCCTGTTGGGTAGTTTGGGTATCAGCATGGCGCTACCAAGTGTCAAAGATTTGGTAGAGAGAGTGCACAATGCAAAGAAGCAGATAGAACATCTATTACAGCAAGCAGATGACCTTCTACAAACTCTGGAGGAGTTAGAAATTCACTTACGCAATGTTGAGCAGTCAAATTCTTATGAGATGCAAACAGTGTTATCTCCAGCGTTTGATTCTTTGGTGAAGCCCCGATTATTGAGACATCATCATGAGGTGGTAAGACTTGCAACTCTCTCTTGTATTAGTGAAATCATGAGAATAGTAACTGGCTTTACTTTTTATGATGACCGGATTATGAGAGAGGTACTTCATGCCATGGTGACAAGCTTTGAAAAGTTGGGTGACATTAGAGATCCTCATTTCGCAAAGAGGGCGAGATTACTTGAAACTTTTGCAAGGTATGGATTTGAAAACATTATGATGTTAGTAGGTTTTATTGCTGGCATTCGAAATATGTTTAAAATATTTTGGAATATTTTAGATGAGTTTCATTCCAGTGATGTATTAGCATCCATGCACTCTATCATGTTCACAATCTTGTTTGAGGAGGATAAAATCTCTAAACTTTTGGCAGAAGATTTATGGTATGTCTGGACAAAAGGGAGAAATGTCTCACCTAGAGCTCGTAAGTGGTTAAAGAGTCTAATTAATAGGCCCAAGGATCATAGTGCTTTCCCTATGACAAGCAGCAACTTGCATAATGAGTTTGACAGACATGCTGATCCAGTACAGGGAGATATTAACACATCTTCAGGTGATGATTTATCTGTAGTACCTTCACCGGTAGGGGTAGTTGAGGATGTTGTGGATGAGCTTTGTCTTCAGGTGAGTTCAGCTCATGTGTTATACAGTGAGGATGAGCCTGATGCTTGCATTCAGAGTGTGGAGGTATACTCAGAGGTTAGTACATTGAGTATTGGTGATGAGTATGTTTTTGTCGCTGCTGATGAGGAGCATACTGTTGAGGCTAACACATATATTCAAGATTTGGGAGTCCCTGATTCTAATGAGTTTGAGAGACCAGTAGACTTGAGTCTCTATACTGATTCTTCTCACACATTTGACAGTATGGTACAGTTGGTTGTGCCACCGTTACACAGGGATCAGGTATGGGATGGATTAACACCATCTTTTGTAGATGGACTTCACAGTTGCCAATTACACAGCATACAGTATCGACACATCCAGGGCAGTTGTGATTTCAGAGATTGGTTGAGTGGTGTTCACCAATTTGATTATGGGTTCAACTTTGTTTTACTTCTGATGATATTATAGGTACTCACATTGATTCACAACAGTGCAGAGCATAACTACATTTGGGATCCAGGTGGATCGAGTAGTTCATTGTTCTGAGATTGCTTGGGGACAAGCAATTTTCAGAGGGGCAGATTGTCATGTCCCC
The DNA here is from genome assembly GCA_037957365.1 of Torreya grandis. Taxonomy (NCBI): domain Eukaryota; kingdom Viridiplantae; phylum Streptophyta; class Pinopsida; order Cupressales; family Taxaceae; genus Torreya; species Torreya grandis. The sequence continues at coordinate 2,211,314 of JARHVA010002809.1, read as the reverse complement.
TTTTTTGAGGACATTGACAGATTTGATGATTGGCCTATTATGCGACCTTCGTAGGCTAATATGATGGATAGAGGGTCATAATGGAGCTTGGCTTGACTTTGATTCACAAGATTTCTATAGTTGATTTTCATTCAGGTTATTTCAAACATATTTGGCCTGGGCTCCTACTTTTTAGGGATATTTGATATGCAGCGGAGCGCCTTTATTATGGTATGGTTATGTGCGGAATCACTCCCTGATTCACTAGCTTCGATCGGTTCGTCGATCCGACATGTATTGAGGGAGATATTAATATTTGATTGATTTAATCAAATATTAATTATTTAGCCTATTTTTAATTAGAAACCCTAATGCTAATTTAAGAAAACCCTAATTAGGGCAAGCATATCTTTTGAGGGTATAAGGGTTTCACATGGAGGCCATTATTGAATTATGCTATTGATTATTGATATTGATTTTGGAGAATTTCTTCTGTGAAGACTGAGCCTAGGGTTCAAGGATTCCATTTGCATTGGAGAACGTTCCCTCTTCAGTGTGTGCAATTAAGAGGCTATGGAATATCTGCTGATCTATTGCCAAAGTGAGAGATAGCTTCATCCAGAAGTTATCACAGAATTTCAGGTTTGAGAGATAACTTCACACAGAAGTTATCACAGATATTCTAGGTATTTATTGCTTTATGTTTTGATTCAATAAATTATACAGCTAGAGATCTACTGTGCTTGAGACATATATCTTCAGATCAGGGGTTGAAAACAAGGAACTTGTGCTTAACTTGCAGCCGTACAGAATCCGTACGGGTTCGTACAGATCAGTGCAGGGACCGACCTCGACAGACAGAGGGTTTCAGCGACCGACATCGGTCGACTGAAGACCGACGTCGGCAAAAATCCGACCGGCAGAGACCGACGTCGGCAAGATATCGACCGACGACGGTGACTGTGTGTTGACACATAAGGGCCGAGACTTTCCAGAACTCAATTTGCACTTCCAGATTTGCAAAGTCAGGGTTTTCAAGACTGTATTTCATATTTATATGCATATTAGATGACTGCAATTGTAATAATTTAGAAGGACAAGTGATACAATCTGTAATTTGTTATTAAGAGACTATATTATTGTGATCTTTCTGAATTTATTCAACAGCGATTATATCTTGGTTCAGATTTTTTGTGTTGTTATATTTCCTGTTTAGAAGGGGATATTACACCTTTACACACCAATCTATATTTTTTTCCTTATGACTTCTCCTTTCTCATTCATCTTATTTTTAAAAACCCATTTGGTACCTATCACATTTTTATCTTTTGGCCTAAGAACTAAATCCCATGTTTCATTCTTTACTATTTTATAAATTTATTCATCCATTACACCATTCTAAACTTCATCTTTACTAACTTCCATTAATGTTTTGGGTTCAATCATGGATAACAGAGTTGAGTCTTCTTGATTATGATTGATCAACATTTTCCTTCCATTCTGTAAATGTGCATTAAAATTTACAATAAATTGAGAGATTAGATGATCTTTATGAATTATTATATATGGAGATTTAGAGTCATGTATTTCTTCCTCATCTTCATCTTCATTATTTTTTTGAATAGATAAATCATCATCATTTTTAATAGAATTCTGAATTGAGTCACTTACCTATAATTTTGGATTCTTGACTCTACTTGTCTCATATATCCTTATATTTGAACTTTCAATAATTTTGTGAAGTTTTTTGTTGAAGCACTTATAGGTAGTATTGATAGAAGAGTAACCTAAGAAGATTCCCTCATCAGACCTTGAATCAAATTTTCTAATATTCTCTTCATCTCTTTTGATGAAGCACCTACTACCAAACACTCTAAAATGTTTGACATTAGATGATATATTCTTCCATAACTCATAATGAGTCTTATCACTGTTTACTCTAATTTGACACTTGTTTACGATGTAAAATAAAATGTTGGCTACCTCTTCTAAATGACTATTTGATAATTTGAAATCTTGAAGCATGGTTTTGCTCATCTCTTGAATAGTCTTATTCTTCCTTTCAACAACACCATTCTATTGTGGTGTTGTAGTAGCAGAATATTATCTCCTTAACCCTTGTTTCTCAAAAAAATCATCAAATTCATGAGACCAAAAATCACCTCCCCTGTCTAATCTTACACACTTGATCTTTAACCGTTTATCATTTTCCATAAGTGTTTTAAGAGCTACAAATATTTCAAAATCTTCTGATTTTTATTTAAGAAAAAATATCCAAGTCATCCTAGTAAAATCATCAATGAGAAGAATGAATTAGCTATTACCTTGAATACTTTGAGTTCTCATAGGTCCACATAGATCAGCGTGAATAATCTCTAATGGATTTGTAGTGGAGAAATCCTTGGATGTGTATCTTCTTTTGGTTTGCTTCCCATGAAGACATGCCTTGCAAAAAGAATGAGGAATCTTAGAAATCTTGGGCATATGACTTACCAACCCCTTTGAGCTGATCTTTACCACATTATAAAAATTTATATATCCAAGCCTTCTACTCCAAAGCTATATTTCTTCAAATTGACTCATGAAGTACTCCTCCTTGGATTTATGGAATACATACATGTTATTATCTATTTTATAAACATTTGGAGCTAATCTGCCAAATTTTGCCTTTTTTACTTCACACACATAATAATGAAAAGTTACAACATTTCATTTCTTACATTTTTGGCTCACACTTAATAGATTATGTTTTAAACCTTTTACATATAAGACATTCTCAGTTCTAATATGACCATTGTCCAAACTCATAGTACCTTTGCTAATTATGTTAGCAGCTTTGTTATCACCAAACCTCATTGAACCTGGGTTGGTATTCTTGAGAGAGATAAACTTGATCTTATCTCTTGTTATATGATTTGAGAAACCACTATCTATGAACCATTTCTTGTTGCCATATTTTTGGGTATGTAAGGCTACTTGAACAAACGTTGACTATTCCTTTAGTAGACCACTTAAATTTTGCTTCTTTTGTTCTTCAATATTATACTTAGTCTCCTTAAACCATTTCATGGTGTCAATGACTTTTATATCCTTTTTCCAAAAATATCTTTTGAAGTTATTAGATATATGACCTTGTTGGTTATAATTGTAGCATATGATATCCCTTTGATCTCTAGAGATAAAGTACAATCCCTATATCTATGACTAAATTAATTACATGAGAATCAATACCCATTCAAGACATTGTTCATATTTGACTTTCCTTTCTCTTGAGAATTATTGATCCATGAATTTTCATTCTTGACCCTTTTGGTGGAGCTGAAATCCCTTTTATCCTTATATAAGAGCACATATGATTAATTCATGACTTTATTTTATAATTATTTCACCCTTTGGTTAAGAAATTTATCTATCATGACCTGCATATTCCTGACTATTTCTTCTATATCTTTCACTTGTGACTTAACATCATCCATGCTTGCATTGATGTTTGATAAAAACACATACTAGTTTGTCATGAAGACAAGCCACAGTCTCTTTGTCAACCATTATACCTTTGATCACCTTCTAGTGGTTAAACTTGCAAGAATGATCTACTCTTATATGAATTGTTAGAGGTATAATCACTAAGAGGGGAGGTGAATTAGTGGAGTAATATATTTCAACTTCAATTCCAATCTTTTCAAACCCTTATTCAATTACCACAAGCATTCATTGAATATACAAGTCATTCATAACAATGAATAATAGATAATGCAAGATCATACACACAACACAAGATTTATGTGGGAAGCCCTCTTGGGGAATAAAACCCACTCTGTCATATAAAAACATGGACTACTTATCCTATAAGGTATTATAAACATGAGACTAGTCAAATCCTTCTAGCCAAAACTTAGTGAAACACCTATTTTATAAGTAACACTTGCCCCTAGAATGATCAGGTCCTTCTGACCACCTAATGCTCAAGTCCTTTTGACCAATTTTAGTGAAACACCTATTTTAAAAGGAACACCTACCCCTAATATGATCAAGTCCTTATAACCACCTATTAGTCAAGTCCTTTTGACCTAGATGTTGATCACCCTTCTAACACCTATGAAATGAACATCTCTTGATCACTGATTGCCAACCAATCTGATGGAGATGTAATGTATATTAGCTCTCTCCAAATATTCAAAATATATATTCCACACTCTGATCTACCTCTCAAATCAAACACCAAGCCTACACAAACATCATCTTTTCTTCGCTCACACTCAAGGTATCCAAAACATCCTTTTGGATCACTCTAGACCTCTTTACTCATCTTCAATATCTAAACCTACAAGAGAACTATCCTTAACATCATAAATATGACCTATAGCTCATACACATAGTCATCAACCTACTCTACTCTACAACCCATCCACTAAACACACTCTCTTTTCTTCATTCCACAAATCTCACACACACCTCTTCTCATAGGTCTCTCACATCTAGAAATCATCACATTTGATTCCACCTTTTATAAATCCTTCATGATTATTATATTCTTGGTTAGCCTTTAGACTTGTCTTAACCATTAAGATATCTTAAATAGCATAATACTATCCTCATAGGTTATCCATAGCAACTATGTGTCACACTTAAGTAGTTACACCTTTCAATTAGGCCTTAGTAGCCCTTATAAGTTTTGATAAAGACCTATTCCCCTATTTAAAATTATTTTGAGTAAATTAGAAATATATACCACTTCCAAATGCATAGGTCCACTCCACATGGACCCTTCAACATCCTTAAATGATCACAGTCATCACAACATTCCTTTTCTAAAGCCAAATAGATCAATATTTGACCTTATACACAAAAACACCATGAATGAACACACAATCAAGTTATAATCATTTTTCAATATTGAATATGGAATGGTCAAACTTATAAAATCCATGCATATCATCCTTAGTAGTATAAAACATTCTTCGATATTTATCTCATCTTGAAAAATCAAAATACCATCAAGAATAACTCTATTACCCTCTTGGGTTACTTGTAGAGAATGAACAAACACATGGTCAAATTTGGAGCTCAATAAATTTTACTATTAAAAAAATTAGACCTTAAAATTAATAATTAAAAATGCACCTTGAATTCCTCTATAACTTTTCTTTTTATTGTAACACTAAATTATACATAAATAAAATGTTATCGTTCAAAAACTATAGACTATTCTTCCCTTGCAAATTCAAATATTTGAATTGCAATGGTCATTAAGAAACTATTAAAATTTGAACACTATGCCAACATCTCATGTCATCACATCTTAGATCAAATACACACTATCAATCTCTTCTGATATTTAACTATGTTAAACATTTGTCAATTTGACCTTATCTCATACTCCTTGGCAATTTTGACTAAATACACATCATTGATCTCCATGGATTAGTCTGGTCTTTACCTTTGATCACTATTAAACATCGATCACTTGTCATAATATCAATGCTTCCTAAAAATTTGGAACAAATGCACTCCATCAACTCTTTGAGAGTAGCCTAGACTTTCAATTGCTTAAATATCACACACTTTAACCTCTTTGACTCAATAAACATCATAGATCTGCATGTATGAACACTCGCTCACTGTTGAATCCTTGTTTGGTCTTGAAATTTAATGTTATGAAAATTAGGATAAGTATGGGAGCCATTGCAATCTACCTAGAAGGCCAACTTTGAACCTTAATAATTTTTGTTGCACTTAATTGCATGTTCTAAAACTTGAACCATATGATCTCCTCACATAGGGGAATCCATCCATGTAACAAACTACTCCTAGAACCTTCATCCATGTGAAATATAATGCCATAAAATTGATTACTCAACTCTTCTTGACCATAGACATTAATCTTAGATTCATTTTGTGTCATAGATCTGTGATGTGATTAAATGTGAACCATTAGATATCCCTTGCGAATTTGGCTAAGTATGGAAAAACATTACAAATTACTTAGGAAGCCAAATTTGCATAGTTATATCTTTTATTCTACTCACCTTCATGACCTATAACTTGAACCATAACAACTTGGGACTAATATTATCATACCCATAGGACCAAATCCCACTGACTCATCCATATGTGGTAATAGTGATGTCAAAAAATTGCATAATCAGATTTTTCTATTACAAAACTAACTATGCCAAGATGAACATAATGAAGAACTAGATAAATAACATGCACTTACACAATATCTCCAATCATCTTTTAAATCTGATATGAATCCTCACACATGATAAACACTTTATACCCATCCCTAATCATGCCAAAATTAAATATCAAACAAGCCCACTTCAAGAATATTAGGACAAGCATACTACACACTTTGTCATTGACACTTAGAATATCAAGACAATTCATCCACTCACCTGGACACCTTAATGACATCACTAAAAACTCTCCAACAACCTCTAGGTTATTACAAGTTATAGAATGTAGGCAATATTTTCTTGATGATGAAGGATATTCAATGCATATATCTAAAAATAAATAGTGGTTTGGGGTTGAATGATGGGTTTATTGGAATTATTCAATTATTATTGCTTTACTAACACATTTAAATGACGAAAATAACCTTAAAATACTTTAAAATCATGCCTTAAAATGAGACTACATGTGTATTTGACCTTCAGTGTAAACATGAACTAAATGTTTCATGGTAATGGCTATTGAAGATCATCAAAACACTATGGAGTAGAAGAGGTGTTGTACACATGTAGAGAAGACCCTCTTTAAAAAATAATAGGCCTCATTATGTCCTTCAAGTCCAAAAAACCATAAACTATCCCTCAATTCCTTAATATACCTTTTTATCAAAGTTTAAGGTTCATTAGCAAATTTTATGGTATTTGTGAAATCCTACATTTCAATTGCCCTCTTCCTGTGTCTGATTAAATAACTCCAAGTACCTTGTCCTATTGAGTATATGAATAAGAGTTTCCAGGGCCACCATGGGTTATCTTTAACAAGAGTCAATAGTCCATATGGAACCTCTTAAGGAATCGCTATTATTTAATGGTCTCATCAAGTCATTTCACCCCATAATAGGCTCTGATTTCCAAACTCATAACTCCATAGGACCCTATGAATACCACCTACAAGTTTTCACCCTTATGCCTAGGATTAAGGCATGGAATCAAGGTCAAATGTTTCATAATACCATGAAGTACCATTTTTAATATGATATAAGGGTATATTCAAGTGTGGATACTATTGAAAAAGTCATGACCAGGTTTAGAAGACCAACTCAAGCCTACTTTCTAAAGGGTTTTCCTAAACCATCATATAGATGAGTCTATAATATACAAGAAAGGGTAATATTTTATGAATATGATCACTTTAATAGGATTATTCTGATTTAAAAAAGGTTAATTAGGTCTTAAACGTAGTATGTAAGACCTCTTCTTATTTATGAGCCTATTTAGGAACCCTTGGACAGTCACATACCTAAACCACCACCTAAAGGAAGTCTACCTCCAACATTGAATATAATATTTTTTAGGCACATGAAAGAGATATATAAATCAAGAAGATAGGTATAGTATATATACCATGTTATTGAGAGGAAAACAAAACTTGAATGGATAAGTGAAACAAGCTAGCTTAGGCATGTATAGTGAGCTAAGTTCACCTAGATAGTTTTTGTGTCTAACTAAGGTGAATGATAATAAAAACAAAACATGTAATGGTAAACCTAGGATAAGTATGAAATTCATATTCCTTTGGATCCCATATGATGATGATAAATATTGAGATCTGGTTGGTCTAGGTTAAACACTCATGACACGCATGCCTGAGTATATGACTACATAAATGAGTTTAGAAAATAGGGTTAAATAAAGTTGCATTTAAATTTTTTTACTAGACCATCAAATAAATAAAATGATATTCCAACTCCATAATTATTAAATAAAGAGAGAAAATACTACTTAGGTCTCTAATGGAACAACTAAGTTAAACACTCAGGCTAGGCAATGGTGATCAAGGTAAACCTACAAAAGAGAGAGGCAGATATAAGATTATAGAAAAATAATGACAAGCGTAAAATGATTAAAATGTATGGAAAATGGTGATATGATAACATTTAATTCACTAATACACCTAAAAGTGACTCAAGGTCTTGAAACTTAGTTTAAACCTATGAGTCCTAAAGCCCTCCTTGAACCTTCAATACCCCACCCCCATATTGTTGATAGAATAAAACCCCCATTATAGGCCAAAGGGAATGAAGAGGTGTATAGTTATGATACATATCCTAAATAATTTATTCTAGGTAGAGGAAAGCAAGGAAGTGGTTATTTTAATCTTATTACACCTCTTGAGCTCCATTACCCTAGTCTACCATCTCAAATTGCCAACTCTAATGCTCATATCTCACATGGTGTGATGATTCAATCATAATGATCTTAGGGGGAGTTTTTTACCCCTATAAACTTACTATCTATGGAGGAAATAATTACATTCAAGATATTAACTCTATAAATAATCCCTAACACTGTTCACCCACACAGAATGCTAAGCAAAGAATCAAGGACTACCAATTTTTACTCACAACTCACCATATAAATTGCATGGGGCTAGGATATATTTGGTATTTTATAAGGGGTTTATGGGATCAAAATTTATGGAAATAAGTTTTGTATTTGAGGCCTATACTCTATGAACCATTATTAAGATGGTAAGTAACTAAAACACTCTTTAAACACTAAAAAATACTTGATGAAGGAATTATACCCCCAAAAGATTTCAAATGAGGTGGTTGAGCATGGAAATGGTCTTGAAAGTATCTTCAAGTCTCATGATCATCTATATGATTCATTAGTTAGCACGTACAGGGTATATGGTGTTCAAATCAAACCTAAATAGAACTGTTATAAGCCTAGAAAGGACTACTCCAAACCTCTATGCAATCAATTAGAAATAACCTAAATGTTTAAATGATTATGAAGAGTGAGAGGTATAAATAAGTCAAAATTGTTACATAATGATCACCTACATGAGTCTCCACATCTGATAACCACATGTAGACATGCTTAAATGCTTAGTTAACTAACTATATACACATGAAAAGAAAAAAGTGGTTTAACCAAGCCAACACAGATGATCCTAGGGGATATTATGGGTATAATCCATTCCATCATAGGTATCCAAGTTCTCTCATGACTCCATTTTGAAGTTAAAACCCAAAAACCTTATCTTTAGGCCATTGGCCTAATATCCTTCTCAAGACATGACTACTTTAAGACTGAGGTCAAAGGATAAGTAGGGTTAAATGAGACTTTAAAATAGAATAAAAGTAAACTTAAATGGGTTTTATATGTGCAAGAGGTGTTTTTATTGTAGAGTAAAGCTTAAAATTGGTCATTTTTTGCCTTAAAATGCCTTGAGAGTGTATAAAAGGCAAGACAATCACCTAGGAGCACCTTCACATGCTCAAAACTATATGGAGGGTCTGCATGGAGTCTTGATCATGTGGGTAAGGTTAAGAGGCCTTTCCACTATAATTTATTGGCATTAGTTCATGGGTTGAAGGCTTAACCTTTATGAACTACCATTAAGAATTCAAACCCCTCTAAACCTCTTTAAACCCATAATAGAGACCTAATGGAGGAAATATTGAGAAATTTAAATTAAAATTAATTTAAATGGAGTTGGAAACACTTTAAATACCTTGTACACTCTGTGAAGGTCCAACACCTAGCCTTGGTCTATATGGATAGTTGTATGGATTCATCAGAAACACTATTTTGGTAAGATTTAATGATGAATTCAAGGTGTAGAGTTATATGAAGAGTTTTAGATCATGTAAAATGGTATTTTGAAGCATGTTTCACCTTTTTATACCAAAAACCACTCTTATTTCACCTAGGAAATTATCTTACAAGTCTGAGCTAAAGATCTAGTCCAAAAATGCTAGTGAGAGGTGACGTAGTCACCTAAATGAGGTAGAGTTACAGGTGTACAATGTTTGAAAATCATAAGTCATTATTTAATATGATTTTATGGAATTTAAACATGATAAATTCCCAACTTTTAAGGTTCTATTTAAATCTCATGGTCACCTAAGTAGTTAGCATCAAGAGACTAGGCCTAATTGCCTAATAGGCCTATTTGGTCAACTAAGGGAGATACATATTGACATAGAAGATTTCTAAGGGAGTGAATTCAAGGTCATAAACATACATGTAAATTCCTCACATATGTGATCAAACACACTTCTCATCCCCATACTAGAGGATAAGATAGTTTTTCAAGCCTTATTAGCATGCAAAAGAGAGATGGGTTACTTAATTATTTATGGAATCTAATTATAAAATAATGCACCTTTGTAAATATCAAAATTAAAGGGATTTAACCAAGTTATCATGCAATTCTCTTCATGGGGTCAATCAATATTGAATTATCCTCCACCACTCCATTTCTACACTATATTCTCATTTGAATGCCATTATATAACCAAGGCAACACAAGAAGGGAGGTATGGGGGTTTGTTGTAACTACTCATTGAGTGAATTATGGTCAATTATTACCTCTCCATGCCTTCTCCATGCCACATTATCTTCTCTCTCTTGATCATGTTCTATAAATTGAGGATTTAATACCATTGTACGTATCCCTCAACTGGGTATGATTAAACTCTACCCAAATTGTATCTTAAAAACCTTTTGAATCAATAAGGACTTTTTTAGATTTAATTACTAGGTTAGTGTGTTATGTGAATTTTGATTTTTAGAAGTGATGAAGTTTTATTCTCTTTTGTAGGTCCTTTTCCTCACCTAGTTGCTAGGATGTTATTATATGTAGGTCATAGGATGTGTCAAAGTGTTGGTGACTATATCTGAAGTGAAATATAATTAGTAATGTTATTAAATAGACTTCTCATATATCACCTTTAATTTTCAATCATCTACCATAACCTTCATGTGAATTACTAATGCTTAGGATCCCTTTAGAAAACATGTTCTAGTCACTAGTACATGTTTGATTCATAAAGTGTTATTGAAGGATAAGTTAGAGTGGACAAGAATATGTTGGTGCATCACCTCACCTTATCTTAGGTTTTTTTTATGCATCATCTTCTATCTCTCCATCACCAAGTTAGTAGTTTTATAAATTGATGTAACAAGGAATCTAGCCCAAAAACTAGAGGTTTAGTCCATCCTCAAGTCTCTCATAGGCTTGCACTAATCCCATGTTACCCCAGACTTAGAAAGGTCTGAACAATCTTCTCCTAATTATGTAAATTGGTGCTTAATAGTTTTGGCATGCCTAATGGGACCAAGTTTCAAATGAGTTGGAGCATACACTTACAGTAGTGGATGATATCAAGGAGCTTTAAGTACTATAGTGGTAGATTTGTAGTCAAGTTTCATGCCAAAAATGGTCATAAGGTCTTAATCAAAAGGTAATTAAGATAATTTTGTTGATTTATCTTTTGAATTTTCTATGAGAAAGAGGTACCCTAAGTCTAATCCTAATCCTTCACCCCATAATTTGCCTAAACCTATTCAATGAAGTACTAATGCGAACCCTACACCTCCAATGACTAGAGATAGAAATCAATATTTTATGCCTTTCAATGGTGGAATCCCCCTAAACCTAAACTAATTTGATAATATCCATAATGCTACACTTAATATTATCCCATATTTCATTAGGTAAAACTCTACCACTCTTGTTGAACACATTACAAACATAGCCAACCTCTACTAATCTCACAATGTGACCCAAGAAAATTTGTCAATGAGGTTATTATCTATCTCTTTCATGGGTATGGCACTTCAGTGCTATATGGGTTTAACACCTACTTCTATCAACATATGGGATGAATTTGGGGAACACTTATGCAAGCATTTTGAGGATAGAAGTGACCATTTGTCTCTAGTAGAATAACTCAACACAATCAAAAGGGTTCCCCAAGAGTTTATGGTAGAATTAAATTATAGGTTTTATAAAACTTGGGATATGATCCCAATGGTAGTCAATCCCACTCCTAACTATGCCTTTTTATACTATTTGAGATCCCTTAATTTTGATGTGGCAGTCATGATACAGTCCATGGGAGGGAACATACTACCAGATGCCTATGAAGTGGCAAGAAGGGAAAAAAACTATCTATAAAATTAATCAAAATTACCCAAAGACCCATCATGCCTCTTGTGACTACCATTTCTCCCTTACCAACACCAAAAAATCATTATCAAGTAGATGTTAATCAGGCAGATAGATTGGGTAAAATTAAAAGACTAATCAAGGCACAAAGCAACAAGATAGTGGCCTTAGAGAGGTAACAAATTACACCTCATATACCTTACCAAGTACCCTATCAAGCCCCCTATCAACCCTATTAGTTAAATAGTCCTCCATATTAACCTAATCCACAAGGTCAAGGGCAGAACACTCAAGCAAGACCTTATAACACCTTCAATCCTAATTATATTAATACTTATAGAGTACTATTTCCAACTCAAAACAACTATGATCAATAAGTTCAATGGTCTACATAATGGGTTTAGTCACATGAGATGCCAATAATTCTAAGTGGAAATGCTTATCAAGCCTATTTTATGTAGTAGAATGATTCCCCTCCAATTCAAGATAGTCAACCTCCTACACAACATAAATAAGGTCCTATGTAATATAGAGACCCTACCTTCATGAGTGAATATTAAATGTCAAACCAACAAGGAATTAGTGGTATCAAGGCATCATAAAAGAATACTTTTGTCAACTTCTAAGAAGGAGAACATTATTTTAAACAATGTGCTATCAATCAACTTGGGGGTGAAGTCAAGGTGGATAGTCATATTATAACCCATACAAGGGCCAAAAGGAGAGCAGTGAATGATGGTTTATAAGTTGGGATAACAACTCCTCCATAATATAAATTATACCAAAATGCTATTGGAAAAAATATAGACCATAAGACTCCACCAACTCAAAAAATTAAAGATGTGAAAGGGTAGTTACAAAGGCTCATTCATTTCCCAAGTCACTTAGGCTCTAAGTGGTACTTGTAGACACCTAAAAATGGACATTGATAACCTTTAACCATGAATTTGACCAATTTCTACCAAAATGCATAGTTTGGCTTAAAACATTAAAATGTATTAAAAGAGTTAAAATTGTTATATTCAAGTGTTGATTTTTGCCAGTGTATCATTAAATAGGGTGATGCAATTTATGAAGTAAATAACTTTGATCAAATCATTTTGAGTCAAAATGACATTTTCATACCTGGGTGTTCTAGACTACTCTTTTCTATCAAATTTCCTATATGAGACATGTGCCTTTGTTATTTTGCATTTGGAAAATCCTAAATGGGATAACTAATCCAATGCATCTGATATCACATCCTAATTCTAATCCAATCAAATTTCAAGCCAATAATATGACATTTTAACTAATTTGATTAATTTATGCATAAATTGCTAAGGTTTGCATCAAAGTTGACTAATCATATTTAAGGCTAATTAAACCAAATCAAGAGCTTGAGTTAATTTTCCAGAGAGATTTTTGAATATTTTATTTTTATAAATTGATATTGAATAAATGCATCATCAAGGGACATCATTTCTTGGAAAGACATCCCTAGGCCATAAATGCATAAAATATCTCATCAAGCCACCCCATGCCTCATTAATACCCTCCAAGCCTCTTTATTACCTCTACATCCCAAATATTTATGCAATAATTTATTTATTTTTACCTTTAAAAATGAGTGGATTAGTAGCCACACATATTCATCTTGATATGGATGGTTTAGGTTCATTCTAACCATTTTGTAAAATCTATAAATAGGAGGACTTACCTATTGAATTTTAAGCTATCTTAGTACAAAATTATAATTTTAAATTGATTATAAAAGCCATTGCAATTAGTTTTATAATGCTAAATTATTCATCCAAGCCAAATCCACAAGTCACATAGTGCTAAGAGGAAGTGGAGGATAGCCAAGCTCCATTGTAATAGACCTTTTGAAGCATAAATCCAAGCAAGCCACTCTACAAACCATTTAGAAGCTATAAGGAAGGTTAAGGAGGTTATATTTCATGTTTTAGTTTTTGTTTTCATATGTATATTTATTATTATTCTCCCCCTAATAATTAGGCCTAAAGATGTTAGGCTAGTTAGTGTGTTTCTTTCATTTTGATTTCATTTTTTAACTAACACAATATTAACCACCTCTCTTGAGTCAAATTCCTAGTCTACAAAAATGGCACACCCAATGGGACCTAACCTCAAAAATTTAGTAAAATTTCACCTAAAAACAACATACTAACCATTTTAATATAGGATCTTAGAATGTGGAGTTAAACAAGTTAAAAATTTGAGCAAAAATCCATTTTTTCTAAGCTACATCTTTGTTCTCATCACTGTGTAACTTGACTCGATTGTGTGACCCCAAATCGACCCCAAATTGCCCTAACTCAACCCCAAATTGACCCCAACTTGCCTTGATTTGAACCCAACTCACCCTGACTGACCTCAAAATAACTCCAACTCACCCCAAATTGACCCTAACTTGCCCTAACTTGACCCTAATTCACCCTGACTCAAACCCAACATGACCTTAACTTAACCCAAACTCACCCTAATTTGACCACAACTCACCTTGAATAACCCCAACTCAGTCCCAAATTTCCCCAACTCAACCCCAACTCATCAGTTTAACCCAATTTAATTGTGCAAAACTTAAGAGATAATTTTTCAAAAGTCCTTGTCTCATCCTCTAAAGTGCTTTAAAGGAGGTAGTCATAATCTTGTTTTTACAAGTTGAAATGATGGTTTTAAAGTTAATTTGGGTGTTTTAACTAATCATACACTTCAATTTGGAATTTTAAAAATAGCTTGGTTAAAATCATGCACACTTCAAATCTGGTGCCTAAAATGAATCTATAGTATGCTCAGTCTTGAACACTTTAAACTTTGGGTTTTAAATGAATGTAGGTGATTATTGTTTCATTTAGTATTTTTGGTGTAATCTTTACATTTTTTTACAACTTAAATCCATGGGGATAAAATAACACCACCAAACATTTCATTCAGTGCTCTAAAAATTGAACACACTTATTTTTGCAAAGTTATTATCATTGTTTGCCTAGATTAGATTTGTTTTAGAAAACTAAGAGTTGTGTGTGTATGATCTCCCATCCATCCCCTTTAGGGAAATTTTGGGATCAAAATCACTAACTTCATTGTAAAGATCCTAGTCCAAGGCATAGAAAGAACATCATTTAAACCACTCCCCAAAACTCATAGTAGTATTGGGTGATCTTGAGGTAACCATAAAGTCTTTCTATTGTGTCATTTATTTCATGAATCTTGGCTTGTGAGGGGTAATTCATTACCTCCCATGACTTTTTTAGACAAGCTTTGACCTAAGGCTTCATCTCCTAGCATCAAATTCAACCCCTCTCCATGGAGGGGTGATATAAATTAGGATACCCTCACTGGGATGATGGTTTGAGTGGTTAAACCATCTCCATTAGTAGAGGCTAAGCCCAATACATTTAGGCATGTTGTACATCACACTACACTAAGCAAGTGATGGATGTAATGGTTATAAAAAGGGAAAGACTTTTTTATAGCAAGCCATATGATGTTGACCCAAATGATGTGAAATTCTTTTATATGCTGACATGAAATTCATGTGCAATTGATCCATTTAGAATGCTTGAAAACCAATTAGTTTATTTAACCCCACTTTTCCATACCTTTTCATCTTAGGAGTTAAGATAATTAGTTAATTGGTTTATCTTTGTCTTAGATTACTTGGTCTTGTTTAAGAGTCAAAAATTGGTGTAAAAAAATGACTTGACTAAACACATTATCCTCAAATTTCTTTGAATAAATGAGGTGTTATGATACCCAAGTAAAAACAATTTTTTCTTGTTCAAATTCATCATCATACACTTTGTGTCATATCTTCCAATTTAGCATAGTTATGCTACCAATTTGACTCTATTCCTTTTACCACACTTCATTTAAGTCCCTCATTGATAGTTTAAATTTGAAATTAGACTCTTCCAAGTTTTAAAGGTTGATGTGTTAAATAGGTCTACCACTTTACACTAGACTTGTTTTAACTTGAGTTCAATTCCCAAATTGAATTGAGGGATGTTTTTAGACTCAACATCATTATCATCATTTGTTAATAATCAAGTCATCTCATGTGTTTACTAATGCTTTGAATCCTAGACTTTGACTACCCACCCTATTTTACCATTTATCAATTTGATATCACACTCATGCGTTAGAGAGTTTGTCCAACTTTGTGTGTAGGAATCATTTGAGTTGAGGAGGCTAGTGTTACACTGCCAAAATTGTGTTGGAACCATTTTTCCTTAAATTTTTTGAAATAAGCATTTACCACATATTTCAAGTTTTTTTAGCATTGTTACACTACTCAAATGATTTTGAGACTTGTTTCATAGACCTCTTTTCATAGAGTTCAAGTCTTTTCAAATTCTAGACAATCCAAGTGTCCTTTGCAAATCTCTATCTAGCACAATTATGCCATTCATCTTTATCTAGCTTATTTGTCAAAAAAACCTAGCTTTGTGCCATTATTTGAGAGAAAATAAACTATCTCCAAGTTTTTTATGTTTCATACCTTGTACTTATCGATCAAGTTTTATGACTAAGAGTCAAATTCCTAGTTTTTGTTAGAAGTGTTTGAAATCTGTTAGATTAAGTATCTCATCTTTTAAAGTCTAGCTTTTGACACTGTTTGGCCAAAAGTTCTAGCACATGCACTTTTTTTTAGCCTATTTTTTGACACCATGTTTAGCCAAAAGACCTAGTAAATTTTATTTTTCCTAGATTAGACTGATTTGAAACACTTGAACCTAAAATTTAGCATTTTGATTTATATTCTTTTTACTTGACCTTTTTGTGTGAGACATGTAGCATTCAACACTTGGCATTGGCTTATTTTTTCATAGGTCATTGCATCAACCTTTTTAGATATACCTATCCATCCATTTGACCAAGTTAGACCTAGTTTGAGAATCATTTTATACATTTCATTTTTAGAGTTTTTAGAGCTCTATTTTTATCACAAAACATTCACTATGGATCCCAACATGTCTTCCTACACTTGTAGTGACCTCATGTATAATCTAGGATTTATTAATGTGGTTTCACAAGAATAAATGGTTAAATACCCTTATGTGGATAATGTTGCTTATGATATGGATGTCTATCCCTCTTATAATACTCAAATAAGGTCATAAAACCAAGACCGATTAGCCCATTACTTGGTGAACATACCTCCTTACTCGAAATAGGATCAAACACAAATAGAGCAATACCTAGCTATGGTACCTACTATTGAAAAACCTTTTCCTCAAAAACCATACTATTTTACTACACCATCCATTTATGATCCTTATCTATTTGATCATCACTTATTAGAGAACAAAGATGAGATTTTGCTTAGATCCATAGAGGTAGGAGCCAAGTTTCCAACAAACTTTCCCCATGAGAATTTACCAAGTCTAGTAAGAATGCCTCATAACATACTATATAATCAACAGGCTTCTTCTAGCAATCCTTTATCTCTAGTCCACATAATTTATTAGGACCATAGTATGTTTGTCAAAGGAAAATACCCCATGGAGGATCACTTTTTATAGATGCAAATAGCATATCAAACCTAATTGAACCTAACACATAATTTTCACTAGATGACCATGTCAAATGGGCCTCTCATAGATTTAGTTCCATCAACTAGAGTGTTAATAGAGTTAATTGGTAAAGAAAATAAAGATGCAAACCCATTTGTGAAAAATATTTTGGTTGATAACTTATTTCATATGCCAACCATCGAAGAAGTATCTTCTGCTTCTACATAGAATAGTGGCCAAAATATAATAGACAATGTGTAAGCAATGTCTAATCCAAACTAAAGTGGTGTAAGTATATAGATAACTAATACACAAGCAAGTATACCTTTAGTTAACACCATGAGTGGCTATTAAAATTATGGAGTAGGAAGTTCTATGTCTCAACTTCAACCAACTACTACCACTAATCATCAACTAGCTACTTCTTCAAGCACTCAACCAACAAGATTAGGTAGCCAACCAATGATTAATAATGTGCCTCAATAATAAAATGTGATGAATCATAATCCTCCCTAATAGGTAATGAGTAGTATTACACAACAAAAATCATAATATAATGTACTGATGTAACAAAGGTTGAATATGTTGCCACCTCAATAGGGGACAACTAATGTTTCACCTCGCCAAATAGTAGGGAACATACCTTTTTCCTCATAGACCAATGTGCCACATTAAATCCAAATGATGTCTAGTCAACAATATATGACTATTTTTTAGAAAATTTTGAATCTCCAACATACAACCACTTCCCAAATAGGATTAGTTCAATAAATAAGTTCTAATTTTCCTTAAGTATCAATTAGGTAACCTTTGCCTTTTGTACAAAATGTGCCACTAGTTCAAAGATAGGGACTTAGTTTACAAGTAATGCTTCAAAAATGAGGTTTGATTAGTTGATATCATGTCCCATTCAACCTCAATAGACATAGTATAGTTACATCCCTCCATCCTAAATTCAAAATCCCCAAAACCAAGCCTACATATCCAACCCTAACCAAAATATTTCACAATCATAAATACAATTCCAACAATTGAACCCTAATCCATAAATGCATATCCTTGGTCTATTTCCTAACCAAAATAGCATACCCCAATAAATAACTCCATCATAACCTGGTCAAAGTGATCTACTTGTGATCACTCAACCATTTACCTAGGCTAATATTCCCCCTCAAGCTAATATTCCCATAAGTTTCCTATCCCAATAATTACAATAGATGAAGGATGCAATTGATACCATCCAAGATAAGAAATAGAATAAAACATTTAATTTGGATGATGTGTGTTCTTATCCATTCAACATGGAATAATTATAGATACTATTTCCTCCAGGATATGAACCACTAAAATTTGACAAATACAAAGGGAAAGGTGACCCCAAAGCTCATTTGACCAAATTCTTTGTTACATGCCAACTAGTGGCATATATACCTTTTATTGTTCTTCCCAATAATTCTAGTAGAACAATCCTTTGAGTTTTTTTAAAGTTACCCAAGAATTCATTATCTAATTTTGATGATCTTTTAGATAACTTTGTGTAGCACTTTTCATATAATATCGAACATAAGATTCCTTTGGTTGACTTGATGCAAGCTAAGCAAAATGTTGGTGAGAGTTTTTCAAGTTATACATATTAATGGATAGCCCTTGTAATCTAATTTACCCAAAGTTTACCAAATAAACAATTATCCACTATGTTTACCAAAAATTTACACAGTAAGATATCCTATCATCTAAAATTATAGTGTGTACATACCTTTAAGGAGATCATTGACAAAGTTTTATTGATCAAGTGAGCCCTTATTAATAAAGGGATCATAAATATTACCTTGTATAATTATAATAAAGGTAAAAACCTAAGAAATGGCCAAAACCAATATCCAGTCCAAGCACAAGTGTCGCAACAAGTATAGGCTAATAACCAAGATAAACCAAAGCAATTCAAATGTAATAAAAAATTTGTTAGAAATGGAGTAACTATTGACACAGTGGATTTGCACCTATGGGTAGGAGGCCAAGCTCCTACCTTTTCCACACACAACAATGGAAACTCCCCTCTCACCTGTGGGACCAGCAAACCTAGAGGGGAGAGTCTCTAAAATAGGGCTAGCTCCCTCTAATGTATCTTTTAGGCCCTAGTTTATCCTACTGCTAACAACTAAAATGAAAAGGGGGGATGAAAAGGGAGAGAGAGATGCTGAAAATAGAACCTAAGCCTAAAAATGAAAAGGTAATACACCAAAAAATGTGACCCACACTATCTAAACATACACTTTCCACTAAGAACCAGCTCCCATACACTTCATCTGACATGAGAAAACCTTCTACATCAGTGGGTCAGGGGTCCGTGGAGATATAGGGAGGAAATAACTACTAGAGGCATTCTGAGACACACTGCAGCAGCCTATCCAATTCACCTATACTCCTCTAGGGACACTTCTGGTAGACCTATAAAAGGAAACTAAAAATGCACTAGACATGCTGAAATCATTTTGCAAAAGCATTAAGAAAATGACTTAACACAGAATCAAGGCATAAACACATACTAAAGATGCAAAACTTAGAATGGAGGTAAAAATGCTATGTTTCGATTCAAGGTAAAATTTTGGTAGAGCTCTGCCTTACAAGCCCCAGAGGTTTTTGGGTAGAGTTTTGCCTTAAGGCTAAGAGTAGCTCCCTTCTTAGAATGAGAATTTTACAATTTATAGAGAGAGGAAGAGAACTTGGCATTTTTGGAAAATATTTTGGTACCCTTTTCTGCCAGTAGCCCATGTGCATTCTGAACCTTGGGAAGAGGAAGCCACTGTTACTAATGTCATTCTTCTAGAAGAGGCTTACTAGAACCATGTTGTACCATCACTAAAATTGACTTTGGCATTCAAGCATTAATGCAAGAACATGGTTGCACCTCTTTTCTGCAAATAGACTGCAGTTTGTCCCCTCATCAATGCCAACTAGAAAAAATAGGTTGTGTTGCTCGTCTAGTAATAACTTGCCTTCTCTTTGCCACTTAGACGCTTTGTATTTTATGCCCCTTGTCTTATTTTACTCTTTCAGCCCTCAAGGGTGATCTTCTAGCAGGTCACTACATTCCTTGGGCTCTTTCCATGGTTGGCACTCAAACAGTTCAAAAACAAATGACTACCTCACTGTGTTAAAATTGATGTTCATGTGGCTGTCACCCAATGGCTAGTTCATCAGCTTCCTGCTTTGACCTTTTCTATGGACTCCCTTCTTAGCACTTCCTAAAGGGAAGGTGACCCTTCGAGCTTTGGAAAGGGCCTCTTCATTTTGGCTGAGAGTCCCCCGCAAGGGCACCTACCCTTTGGGGGCCTTCAGCTCTTTGGCGGGTTCCTCCAAGTTTTCGTAGAATTTTTGTCCATGGACATTTTCCCATAGACTTTTTGTCTGTGGATAGTTTGCTTCAGGCTTGTACTTTTGAACTAGTGGCCTTTCCCCAAATTCCTTTAGATAAAAAGTCTGAAGGAATTCAGGACTATGCCTTAAGCAAAATTCCAAAAGTTAAAACATCTTTTTTATGGTCCCTTTGAAGTGTTCCATGCCCTCCACAAGGGCTCCTGAACCCCAGACTACCCTCTGCAAGGGAACTTGCCTTTGGTCTTTGGGATGCCCCCTTGAACTAAGCCATTGAACTGACCCATTGAACCAACAATGGTTCAATGGTTCAATCGATTCAATGCTGCACACTGAGCCCATTAAACCAACCCGTTGAACCAACTTGTTAAACCAACTCATTGAACTGGTTCAATGGTTCAACGCTGCATGCCAAGCCTATTTAACTAAGTGATTCGACCAAGTGGTTGAACCAAGTGATGAACCATTTGTTTGAACCTACTGATGAACCTTGTGTTGAACCTTTTGATGAACAAGAATCTGCTGAACCAAGGCTGATGAACTTGTTGATTAAACCAAGGCATTGAACCTAAAAATTGAACCAGTGATAGCATTGAACTTGAGTGATGAACCAAAGCTCGATGGACTTGTGCAACCCAAAAATGACTGGTTTTGAATAGCAAGGGAAGAAGGGAACCGATTTTGGCTTGTTGGGCAAAAAATGGTCAACAAATTTATGAGTCCCAGGGGAAGCATGCCTGATATGCTTAAAGACTAGTTGCCTTGTAGTCCATTAGGTGCAGAGTCAGATGCAGCTTTGAAGAAAGGTTAGCAACAACCCCAAAGATATGAGAATCAAACATGAAGATTTTTACCTCACACATAAAGGAAAACACACACAAGGCTAAAAACACTACCTGTGCAAACTTCACTTAGGTAAAACAGGAAAGAAATTGAAAACAAACTACTATATATAGCTAACCAGGTATTCTTGCCTCCCTCTTATATCAAAGGGAAAATTTCTTAAGTCCCCTTCCTAGCTAGGGAACTTATGGTGCCAGACAAGTGGCTAAATGAGAAAAGGCTTTGGTGACCTACTCCTCTTGCTTGTCACCTTACTTGGCTTGTATCTGAGTGGATTAGAATAAAACATGCTTCTGACATATATGTACTCTGCTTGTCATTAGAAGCTTGTTGAATGTTGGTCCCTCATATTGGTTCTCTTCACTAAGAAATCAGTGGTTGTTGGCTTATCACCATTAGCCCTTTGATGTGCATAATCCCCTTACAACGCATCATGGTCTGACTTGTTTCCATCTGCCTCATTGAAGACTCTATTAGACTCATTCTCTACTTCCTCTTCGCGTTCTTGAAGAAGGGTGACTATGGTGATGTCTAAAATGGAATCACAGAATGATTGCTCATCCCATAGAACATCACTTTCTTTTCCAAAGCCATCTTCTTCATTCTTTCCCCAAGGTAGGTAGGTTTCTCCTTTTCCTCCTGATCTTCCTCCAATTCAGGCTCTGTGGCATAGTCATCCTCCTCATCAAAGAAACAAGGAAGTTCATCAAACAAAGGAGGAGAGAGCTTACCATGTTTATTTCCTCTTCATACTGTTGGAACATCTACATGTATGCATGCCCTGCATCTTCTCCATCATCGATGAGGTCTTCAAAATGAGCATCGATGATGATTTCTTCTTCATCGTCACTCATGATAGCCTCTTGGGAAATTGCAGATTAGATCTTCTACTCCTCACTTGCCTCCTGAAGAATAAGTTCCTCCTTGAGAAGGGATGAAGTGGGAAGCTCATGATTGAACCTGTGTGGAAGAGGAGGCAATCCTTGAGCTAGAATCAAATGATTCTCCTCTTTCCACTTGGTCAGTACTTCATCTATATCAGGTGTGGCCTAATAGCTCTCTTGGAGGTGTGTGGATGGGCTGTGTTCATATAGGTCCACCACATGTTGGCTAAGGAATCTCTCTCTGGATTCCAACTCTATAATTCTCCTAGCCATATCCTCTTGAAAGAACCTTTCCTTGAGGACATCACCATCATCATGAGTAGGGGTAACCTCATCTTCTTTAAGGTTTTGAGAAAAACCTTTCTTCTCCTCCTTCTTACCCTATGATTCTACTATTTTCCCCTAGTTCAAGATCTCAAAATTGGAATTTTGCTCCTGTGAATAGGCAGCAACATTGTTTTCTCCAGAGTCCTAGGGCTCCTCCACAAGGTCTGGAAGTTCTATCTATCTTTCATGGACCAAACTCATCCTAGCCTCTAAAACTTCAATTTGCTTGGCTACATTATCTTGAAAGAGTCTTTCTTGGAGGTTACTAGCATCATCCTCTTCAAGGCTCTAGGCTGGTTCCTGGCATTCCTTCCTCCAACTCAGAATTTGCACATCATGTTGAAAGATTTGGGGAGGTTGAGAAATGCCAAGAAGAGACTGTTGATTCACCAAAAGAGTCTCAAGAAGAGGGATGTGTTGGCTCATGGTATTCCCCCCAATGGAAGATTCACAATATAAGGAATTAAGAAGAATGATCTCCATGGGGGGTTTGCTCTGATTCCCTTTGATGTTGGAAAACCAGGTGCACGGGATTAAGAGCAAATGCATCAGATGAGTTGGAGTGAGTAAGTGTTATCTGATAGAAAGGATTTGGTGCACAAGAGGGGGATTTCTTTAGAATAGGAGAGGGTACACAAGGTTGACTACCTTGAATAAATGGATTTCTCCATTTTGCTACCTCCTCCTCCATGGGTTACAAGGCTTGAACTTGCCTAAACAAACACTCCTCTCTATACATCAGCTCCTACTAATATCTGTACCTCTCCTCTAGTCTATCAATCTTGAGGGCCACTTCCCTTATCATTGAAGGGCAACTAGCAGAGCTGCTTAAGGTGATTCTCTAAAATTTTTGAGTCTGATCAAAGTCATATGAAGGAATACAAGGTCCATGATATTGTGCAAAAGAATTATACATACAAAAGTGTTTTTTGATGGCACCAGGATACTTAACTAGCTGATTCAACTCAGAGTCACCATTGGTGTTGATGCAAAAGCCTCCAAAGGCTAGTTGGTTAAAGAACACACCAAAAATTATTTAACTCTTTGGACATAACTTGTCCTAGTTGGTCCCACCAGGCGTGCCAAAAACTATTGACACAGTGGATTTACACTTGTGGGTAGGAGGCCGAGCTCCTACCTTTTCCACACGTAACAATGGAAACTCCCCTCTCACCTAGGTACTGATGAAGCTAGAGGGGAGAGTCTCTAGATGAGGGTTAGCTCCCTCTGATGTATCTTTTAGGCCCTAGTTTCTCCTACTCCTAACAACTAAAATGAAAAGGGGGGGATGAAAAGGGAGAGAGAGATGATGAAAATAGAACCTAAGCCTAAAAATGAAAAGGTGATATACCAAAAAAAGTGACGCACTCCATTTGAACATACACTTTCCACTGAGAACCAGATCCCATACACTTCATCTAATATGAGAAAACCTTCTGCATCAGTGGGTTAGGGTTCCATGGAGATACAGGGAGGAAATAACTACTAGAGGCATTCTAAGACACACTGTAGCAGCCTATTCACTTCACCTATACTCCTCTAGGGACACTTCTGATAGCCCTGTAAAAAGAAACTCAAAAAATGCACTAGACATGCTAAAATCATTCTACAAAAGCATTAAGAAAATTACTTAACATAGAATCAAGGCATAGACACATACTAAAGATGCAAAACTCAGAATGGAGGTAAAAATGCTATGTTTTGATTCAAGGTAAAATTCTAGCAGAGCTTTGCCTTACAAGCCCCAGAGGTTTTTGGGCAAAGTTTTTCCTTAAGGCTGAGAGTGACTCCCTTCTCAGAATGAGAAGTTTACAATTTATAAAGAGAGGAAGAGAACTTGGCATTTTTTGGAAAAGATTTTGGTGCCCTTTTCTGCTAGTGGCCCATGTGCATTATGAACCTTGGGAAGAGGAAGCCACTATTATTGATGTCATTCTTCTAGAAGAGGCTTGCTAGAACCATGTTGTACCATCACCAAAATTGACTTTGCCATTCAAGCATTAATGCAAGAACATGGCCATGCCTCTTTTCTAAAAATAGACTATAGTTTGTCCCCTCATCAATGCCAACTAGAGAAAATAGGTTGCGCCACTCATCTGGCAATAACTTGCCTTCTCTTTGCCACTTGGATGCTTTGTCTTTTCTGCCCCTTATCTTATTCTACACTTTCAGGCCTCAAGGGTGATCTCCTAGTGGGTCACTACATTCCTTGGGCTCTTTCCATGGTTAGCGCTTAGACAATTCAAAAACAAATGACTACCTCACTGTGTTAAAATTGGCATTCACACGGCCGTCACCCAATGGCTAGTTTGTCAGCTTCCTACTTTTCCCTTTTTTGTGAACTCCCTTCTTAGCACCTTCTTGAAGTGAAGGTGACCCTTAGAACGTTGGAAAGTGCCTCTTCATTTTGGCTGAGAGTCCCTTGCAAGGGCACTTGCCCTTCGGGGGCCTTTAGCTCTTTGGCGGGTTCCTCTAGGTTTCCATAGACTTTTTGTTCATGGACATTTTCTCACAGACTTTTTGTCTGTAGATAGTTTGCTTCAGGATTTTAGTTTTAAACCAGTGGCCTTTCCCTAAATTCCTTTAGGCTTTTTGTCTGAAGAAATTCCTTCAGACAAAAAGTTCAAAGGAATTCAGGACTTTGCCTTAATCAAAATTCCAAAAGTTAAAACATCTTTTTTGTGGTCCCTTTAAAGTGTTCCATGCCCTCTGCAAGGGCTCCTAAACCCCAAACTGCCCTCTACAAGGGCACCTGCCTTTGGTCTTTGGGATGCCCCATTGAACCAAGCCATTGAACTGACCCATTGAACCAAAAATGGTTCAACAGTTCAACAGTTCAATTGGTTCAACGTTGCATGCTGAGCCCGTTGAACCAACTCATTGAACCAGTTTAATGGTTCAACACTATGTGCTAAGCCCATTGAACTAAGTGATTGGACTAAGTGGTTGAACCAAGTGATGAACCATTTATTTGAACCTGTCAATGAACCTTGCGTTGAACCTTTTGATGAACTTGGAGCTGCTGAACCAAGGCCGATGAACTTACCGATTGAACCAAGGCATTGAACCTATCGATTTAACTAGTGATAGCATTGAACTTAAGTGATGAACCAAAGCTTGATAGACTTGTGCAACCTAAAAATGACTTGCTTCAAATAGCAAGGGAAGAAGGGGACCGATTTTGGCCTGTTGGGCAAAAAATGGTCAACAGTAACTTAGTCACATCATGTCCAAATGGTACAAACATTATTTTATCAACCCACACTACATATACAAATTAATCCTAATCCACAACCATTTTGACTAATGTAGCAAGCAGAACAACCTAGGCCCACATGACAAACACATCCACCTTTTCCATTACAAACTCTTCCTCTAAGAAGAATAGTGCCTACTTATCACATTTTTAGTGACCCTAGAGAGCCTATAGAATATGTGTTTTACAAGCTCATTATTTCTAATCTGATTAATTGGCCTATACTGAAACATTATCCTCAAGGCATTTATTATCTTGATTGGTATCATGAAAATGAATTGTGAATATCATCAGGTCAATGGAAATAATTTGTGAAGATGTGTGTAAATTAAACATTTAATTTAGAATATGTTGGAGAATAAGGAGATAGCATTGGATAATAGTGCTTCCAATTCTAATCAAACCCATAGAATCTATCAAAATCCCTTTCCCCAACATAATAACCAGTAATAGTAACAATAACATTGATCATTAAAACAAAAACATCAAAAGTATCAAATTCAAAGTCCAAACTAATAGAACCAACTAAACTAATAGCAAAACCAATACTACCAAAATAATGTATAGAACTAAGGTTAGAATGACAATAACAAATAGACCTATCATGCAATTGCATATAACTACAATAGGTTTGTAGGTCATATTATAGGAGGTCATGTTAATACCATCCCCATTAATCCTAGACCAAATTCTAATCAAATAAGACCATTACTAACCATACCAAACCAATCCAATCACTTGGGAAATCCTTCTTTGACCTGGGACTACACACATGTGAACTATTAAATAGGGATTCCCACTTTTGGACCTTATACTGATAACTTTTACTTACCCCATGATGATGCATAAGTGCACCAACAACTAAGACTTGTCCTATCTAGTCCCACACCATCACCATCATTTGTTAGCAATCATGGTCCTGTTTTTAATCCTAATTGTGCAATCACAACTTGGAGGTCAAAGATTACCATCATAAGCCCATATCCATCTACCAATTCATCCATTATCCAATGAGTCATTCAACCTTAGAACAAGCCATTCACCACTGACCAAGAGAATAAATTTGACATTGTGGAACAATTATAAAATATGCCCACACAAATGTCCATTTTAGATTTGTTGCATACATCAATAATCCACAAAAACATTTTGAATAATTTTGTGAGCCAATCCACTATTTCAAGTGGCATATCCCTTGATAAATTCCAAGATTTGGTTGGATACCTAACTCCAGCCCAACAAGCCACTTTCAACAAAAGTGATATGTTATCCCTTGGCCCACTATATAATAACTTGTTATATATTAAAGTTTGCATAAGGTAGCATAAAGTGAAATGTGTCCTTATAGACAATGAATCAAATCTAAACATAGTGTTTCTTAATCTCATTGAGCTTCTCAGGTACACTATGGTAGATCTTTAAGTAGATACAATAACCATTAAATCCCATGATAATGAGGAATGAAAATCATAAGGCACCATCTATTTGCCAATTATCCTAGGGCCCTTGACCCATGATACACTTTCCATGTGCTAGATACCAATTTGTCATAAAATATGATTTTGGGAAGACCTTGGTTACATGAAATTCATTCCATCCCATTAACATTGCACCAATGTATCAATTTCTCCCATTCAAGGATGGAAGTTTGTATACCAGGAGATTTGCATCCATACGAGCACTACAAATACTTAGAGGCTGAGTTCAAGAGTTATAATTATTGTTTCAGCATGAATACAATGGCCAAGAAAGATAAGGGAAAATTAATTCTCCTTGATCCATTTGATGATAACTGCATTGATCCTAATACCCTTGATTCTTTTTCCTACATCCCACCTCATAAAGTATCCAATCATTTTATTATCTCGCCTAATGGCCCAAAGGAGTAGGTAACCCATGATACCTTTCATATTAAAAACCTTCCACAAAATCCAAAGCCCTTTGAAAGACATAAAGCTAAGCCACTTTGACCAAAATGGAAACAAAAGAGCAAAGGTAAATCACTTGTGACATTTGTACCAATATCTGGCCTAGAACTAGACCCTTTTAAATGGGATGAATCATGGTTGTATGACAACCAAATTGATTGTTATGAGAATGAAAAGTATATTATTGTTAATAAGATCATGAAGAACCAAGACTATGAAGGAGAAGGCCTCATACCTAATCAATAGGGAAAACCTAAGCCAATTTCTATGAACAAATACAAAAGACCCTATGGACATGGATTTAAACCTTCTGGGGGTGACTCCATTTATGTTACTCATGTTTCATTACCATCAACTAGTTATGAAGATGTCAGTAGTGAGGTAGAGTCCAATCACAACCTTTTTGATGACCTATCTAGGACTCATTTGTTTGACACCCATTCCATTTGCACCCTTAGACTAATCATTCATCATAACCCACTACCATTATATTATCCCCAACTGATAGATTGGGACTAGTAAGAGTCCAACATACCAATTGAAGAGTTTCAAAATGATGAGGCTTTTTATGATTTTCTTAGCTTTAGAGACAATGTTTTTTTGGGGGACCATAAATCAGTGTTCTCAATCAAGTTTGATCTTGCATCATATTTTGGAGAGTGGGTGAATAACCTTAGCCAAAAGCAAATAATTAGAACATTGAGGTCCCAAAGTGAAAACCTCTTTGAGTCACTTTCTGACTAGATTAAATCTAAATAAAAATGCAATTCTAGTGGTGAAAACCTATTTTAGGCACCATTAGATGGGGGTGTTCGACCTTCTTCAATCATATCTTAGGAGACCACCAATGACAAACTTGTCTATGAGTCTGAGTTTAGTTTTGGAGAACAACAATATTTTGATCAAATCATTCAGGAGTTTCCAATAGTTTTTATTACATGGCCAAACCTTCCATTGGGGGACTCTTATTTATCATGTCTAGGGGAACTTGAAGAGCCAATTCTAGCAGAGGACTCTAATGTTTCCAAATAATTCAAATTTTTGCCCACTATCCTTAAAGATGGTTTGACCCTTCTAGTGGAAGATATGACATAGGTTAACATCGAGTCCCCATATGACCCAAAGTAGATCAATCTAGGTGATTCCCTTATTTAGAAGGAGCGTGAAGTCATTACAACCCTTTTATGGGAGTTTGTAGATATTTTTGCATGGGAATATTTTGACATGCTAGGTTTGGACCCTACCTTAGTTTTGCACCACCCTATGGTCAATCCTAATGCCAAACCAATAAATTAAAATTTATGTAAGAATCATCTTCACATTGTTATATTATTAAATAAAGAGTTGTAAAACCTCTTAGAAATAAGATGTATTCAATTCATTAACTACTCAGAGTGGATATCCAATGTTGTCCTAGTTAGGAAAGATCTAGAAGGAATTAGAATCTATACCTATTTTTATGATATAAACAAAGCTTACCCTAAGGATGACTTTTCATTGTCAAACATTGACATGATCATCAACTCCATAGTGGGTTATGAAATTCTTTCATTAATAGACAACTTTTTAGGATACAAGCAAATCATAATATCACCAAAAGACCAACATAAAATAGCATTTACCATTCTATGGGGAACATTTTGTTATAAGGTTATGCCATTTGATCTTAAGAATGCAGGGGCCACCTACCAAAGAGCCATGACCATCATATTTCATGATATGATGTATGATATTATTGAAGACTATGTTGACAACAATCTTGGAAAATCAAAGATTATGGTCGATCACCCAATAGTGCTATGTAGAATATTTGAAAGATTACGTGAGTACAAAGTCAGAATTAATGATAAAAAGTGTGTCTTTGGAGTCACATCAGGAAAATTGCTAGGCTTCATTATGTCTCATCGAGGCATTGAAGTTAATTTGGACAAAGTTAAATCTATAATAGAGATTAAACACTAACAACTTTGAAATAGCTCCATAGTTTGCAGGGCAAGATCTAGTCCATCTGATGCTTCATATCACAATTAGCTAAAAAAAATCATCCTTTTATGCACATTCTAAAGAAAGGAGTCACGTTTCACTAGGATGATCACTACCAAATATATTTTTATCAGCTAAAAGACTATCTAGAAAATCCACCTATTTTGTTCCCACCTATGCTAGGAAATCTATTCTTATTGTATCTATCACCTACTGATAATGCCCTGAGGGCACTTTTAGCTTAGCACGTGGATAGTGGAAAAGAGCATGCTATGTACTATTTAAGCCATACACTAGTCATGTATGAACATAGTTATATTCCCATAGAAAAATCTTATTTAGCCATGGTCTTCATAGCTCAAAAACTATGCCATTACATGTTAAACAATAAGACCATGGTTATTTCAAAAGTAGATCCACTCAAGTATATACTATCTAGAATAGCTTTACAAGGTCACATGGTATTCCCTCTAATATTATATTTGAAAATGGAGGATAATTCAAGAATAATAATGTTGACAAGTTATGTGCCGAATAAAACATCACACAACACTTTTTATGGCATTTTACACTCAAGGTAATGGCCAGGTCAAAGCATCAAACAAAACCATTGTCAACATTCTCAAAAATATTTTCAATGATGTCAGTCACAATTAACACCTTCAGATATTCTTCACCCTTTGGGCATACCATACCAATCACCATACACCTACAAGATCCACTCCATATTCACTTGTTTATGGTATAGAAACCATCCTTCCCATTGAGTTCAAGTTTCCATCTCTATGCATCTCTTTTAATCATGTCTTAGATGACAATGACTATCGAGTAGTTCACCTAAAAGAACTAGAGTTACTTGGTGAGAAACACATAGATGTGATGAATAATATTTAAGCCTATTAGAATCAACTTCAAGGCCATTATAATCAACACATGAAACAAATATAATGTTAACTTGGTGATCTTATCCTTAAAGAAAACCATGTCCAAAAAGAAGCATAAAGGTAAGTTCAAACCCAATTGGGTTATTCATTTCATCATTACAACAAACTTTGGAATAGGAGCATATAGGCTTACCACACTAAATGACCATGAAATTTATAAACCAATGAACATTATCCACCTCAAGTAGTACTATGCTTGAGTGACTTGGTGTATTGTTTATAAAGACCATTTCAAGTTGTATCATTTAATCAATCTTTTGTGTTTTGTACCATTTTTATCATCCTATTATCCTACCAACCTATTAATTTTCCTATCACATATTTGTTTTACCATACCTTCCCCATCAACTAAGTTCATCTTTCCCTCCTTACCCAGCCCTGTGACCTTGGTTCCATTCCATTTGGTTCTATCACTACCTTTAGTAAGAGGATTCAGATTTAGTTTCAACATTTGTTTCACACATTATAGATAAAGGCAATAATTTATAGTAGTAAGATAGACATTTGGTAGTTACATCCTTCATTTCTTGTTTCATTCTCTCTCATTGTCTTGATCCTAATTATAACTCCCTATGGGAAAATTAATCTCAATGATCAATGTCATTATATCCTAGTTATAACTACTTATGGGCAAACTAAGGGCAACACTTGTTTATTTTTCCTTAATCATACCAACTAGCCATTCTCTATGTCATATTATGCCACCATACCAACTATGCCTATTTTGTTTTAATTTGCTGCTATAGTATTCATATTTCTCTACTATAAGGTAGAACTATAGTGACGTTAGGTCCTACTTTGTGACTATGTAGGTAATTCTCAATATTTGTTGAGATTAGCTTAGTCACCCTTTCCAGCCATGCTCTTGCCATTTTGTGAACAACCTAAGCCATGCTCTCACCATTTTATGAGCAACATAAGCCATGCTCTCAATATTTTGTGAGCAATCTAAGTAACACTCTTGCCATTTTGTGATATTGAACCATCTAGTGTCTCGTCATTCTTGATCAAGTTGAGATACTCCAAAAATTCTAAAAAAAAATTGTAAAACCATTAGAAAAAACCAAAAACATTGACCACTTCTTTACCTTAAGGATCTGAGAACCCTTTCTAAATTACAATAAAATCACTTGTCACTTAGTTTCCCTATCCTTTTTAGCCTTTTCTCCCACACACTTGATAATTTTCCACACCATTCCTATTCTTATATCACATCCATTATATTTATTTTCATCATTTATCATTTTCTTCCCATTCCCTAGAAGAACTACATTCAGCCTGAAGTTTTTATTGGATATTACATCTATAGAACTATGTAAGTAGTGTTTACTTGACTAGTGCATATGAAGACAACTCCACCCCTATCCTTTTCTTCTATTCTCCCCATAATGTTTGCTTACTAATTTATCACCTATTTTCTAGGGGCAATATTCATCATGTTGTTTCTACTAACATTAGGACTAACTATTATTTATTTCTTTACTTATTTGTTTATTATTTGTATGTCTATTTATTTGCTTTTAACACTATTGTCTTAATTTATTTTATGTGCATTCATTGGGTGATTCCTTATGCATTTATACCTAAATCCATCCATATTCATATGTTTACATTGTCATCATGGTTTTTATCATTGGTGCATTGTTTTCTATTGAGTCTTGGATCTACAGAGTCAGTTGGGAGTTAGTCCCTATGCATATTTTGACATAGTCCTCATGGTGTTCTATCATGATGCGTACCATCAAGTACTATGACAAAAATAATATTTAATAACTATACTCAATAAGGGTGGCATCAACATCTCTTCATTACTGGCATCCTAATCATATCCCAATTAGAGTAATTAACCACAAAATAATTTTAACCTTTATTAGTTTGGATGAGCATCTCCCTACTAGCAGGTTGTTCTAATTCATCATTACCCTCTGTATTAAATTACCATCATCATCAGCCAATTAATCATGTTTTCCATAATTAGGGTCCAATGATTATAACTGCCTATGGTCAAATCATTATACATTATCCCACATGTATTTTTCAATGATTATAACTACCTTTAGAAAAATCATTAAGTTCTCATAAAATTTACTTTCTTTTTGCCCAAAAAGGGGCATGTTGTTATCTTATTTTTTTGTCCTAACTAGGGAAGCTCCATCTTCTCAATGATTATAACCACCTTTGGAAAAATCATTGTGTTATCATACCATGTTGCCACTATTAGGGTACAATGCTTATCACCACCTTTAGGCAAACCATTATACACTACCCCACTTGCATTCTCAATGATTTTGAATACTTTTTCAATATCATTGTGTTTTCACCCCATCATCTTCCTTTCTTTGTTCCACTCATTTTTCCTTTCTTTTCAAGGGACCGTTTGCCAGCCTACTCATGCCAACCATTCCCTCAAGGGGGTATCATACAATTAGTTAATCATTATTGCAATTGTAGGCATTCAGGACCTTTTCATTCTTTGAGAAGATGTTACTCTACCTATATCTCATAACACCTTCCACAATAAGGGCAAACTATAGACACCTAAAACTAGCCATCAATAACCTTCAACCAAGTTTTTGACCAATTTCTACCAAAGTACACAATTTGGCTTTAAAACACTAAAACACATTAAAAGAGTTGAAATTCTTATATTCAAGTGCCAATTTTTTCTAGGGTATCATTAAATTGGGTAATACAACTTATGAATTAGTTAACTTTAATTAGATCATTTTGAGTCAAAATGACATTTTTGCACCTGGGTGCTCTGGATTGCTCTTTTCTATCAATTTTTTTGTATGAGACATGTGCCTTTATTATTTTGAATTCATAATATCCTAAGTGGGATAAAAAATATAATGCATCTAACATCAAATACTAATTCTAATATAGTCAAATTTTGATCCAATAATAGGACATTGTGACCAATTTGATTAATTTCTGCACAAATTGCTAAGGTTTTCATCAAAGTTGACTAATCATGCTTAAGGCTAATTAAACCAAATCAAGAGCTTAAGTTAATTTTACATGGATATTTTAGAATATTTTATTTTTATAAATTGATATTAAATAAATACATCATCAATTGACATCATTTCTTAGAAAGACATCCTTAGGCCATAAATACATAAAATATCTCATCAATCTACCCATGCCTCATTAAGACCCGCTATGCCTCTTTATTGCCTCTCTATCCCAAATATTTATGAAGAAATTTATTATTTTTTGCCTCAAAACTTGAATGGATTCTTTGTAATGTCCCCATTTTCATGAGCATCAGTTCGTAGAGGGTTTAGCCTATTCCTGGCTCTCGTAGGCTAACGAGGCATGGTGAGAGAGTCATTTTT
Source organism: Torreya grandis (assembly GCA_037957365.1). Classification (NCBI taxonomy): domain Eukaryota; kingdom Viridiplantae; phylum Streptophyta; class Pinopsida; order Cupressales; family Taxaceae; genus Torreya; species Torreya grandis. Next base: position 2,176,791 of record JARHVA010002809.1, on the reverse strand, counting down.
GCAATCACTTGGTGATTACCTAGCTTAGTTTTGATTGGAAAAAGGTTTATCACTATATTTAATTATTATTTCTAATTATGGAAAATCTTATTTTATAATTTAATATTTTAAAATATTATTTTATTAAGCACAAGCTCTTGAGGGAAAGCTTAAATAGACCTTGAGGTCTCACCATTTGGGCATCCAGATTTGTTGAATTGTTGTGTTAGTGAATTTCTTGAGTATTTGTGGAGCCGAGTGGTCTGCAGATAACTAGATTGTCACTGGGAATGAAAAATCCCATTAATAGTGATTTTTAGGGTGTGCAATATCACCTAAATTATTGTAGTGGAAGTGATATTCCAGTCACTTTGTTTGGGCAAAATTTGTGGCCTAAGGCCAATTTTTGAGATTATTATATCAAAAATTATTAGCCTTTGAGGGATATTATTAGAGGCGTTAACTAATTGACTAAGAGAATATGAATTTTTTTATGCCGAGTCTGAAGTAGTAGGGATGCAAATAAAACCTTTTTTTCGATTCGCCAGAGTTCATACCAGCAGTAATTTCCATTGGAGAGTGGGGTGCATCATTCTAGGGGTTCGGCTGAAGGTGTCGGGCATTTTTGGAGACTAGGAAGCTGCTGAATTAATTTATTGTTCCAGATCTAGAACAGGGGTGACTTCCTCAAAATCCATGTGTGTTATATTAGGTCTCCAATTTCCAAAATTTTATTGTTTTTTATTGGGACAGCAAGGCGTCTCTAACCAGGTTCACTTTTAAATCTAATGCATTTTAGATAGCATTTAGTTGCATAAAAAATTGGTACTATTGTAGTCAAATGCTATGATTAAAGAATTGAAGAAGCTTAGACAAAGCCAGGAAAGGATGAGTGAATTGATTTCACACCCTGCAACCATAGACAAATTAGCATGGTATATGACATCCATTTCTAAAGGGGCTACATTACAAAACAAAAAGAAGAAACAAGAGGTCTCTACAGGGGAAGTATATAGAAATCTTTACAATGAATTTTCATCATCTAGTGACCAACATATAACTAATCCTATGCAAAGCAAAAATCAGACTTTTAGTAAAGATATTGGGCACAAGACACTTCATGATGACTTCAAAATCGAAGAAGAGCAAGTGATCTTTGAAGATAAAGATAAGGTTTCTTGTGATGCTTCATTAGGTGAGCCTAGCATTGCTTCATCCTATCATGGTAAAGAATCAAATGGTGGTTCTATGAATGCTATTCATAAATTTGAAAGTCTATTGGAGGCTCAAGATAGAAAGGTGGATATGAAAGTTAATCATTTACTTAGTGGAGTAGCCACTAGTGTTTTGACTACACATGATGGAGACATTTTACAATGGCATGATGTCATTATTGATTTGTTTGAGGACAATAGCATTATGTCCCATGATTCTCATGAGATAGGAGCTTGTGATATGATATCAACCATTGATGGTAGCCCTACACCAATTTTTAGACATGTTGATTTGACTTAAGAGGATATGAGGGAAGCCATAGGGAATGAGTTGTCTATATCATCTTTGCAAGAAGCTTCACTTGAGGCTTCTACATTGGAGGCTAGCATAGAGCATGCTAATAATATGGATAAAATGGTATGGATTCTTTGGATGATCATAGTGCTACTTCACCTTCACATCATGAAAAATTAGACTATGGCAGCCAAGGATAGTTGGAACAAAAGCCTTTGGTTTGGGAAGATTTCCAAGTGAAAATGGTGGTGAAGAAAGATGGAATAACTCATGCTTTGTCAAGGATGGACAACACTCATAAACACCAAGAAGACCTCATTTGGACAGCTCAAAGAGATGAAAGACAAAAGGGATTGGGACACGGCATTTCTCATACACATTTGCATCCCTTCAAAGATGCTTTGGAATTGGTAAAAGAAGACTACCTACAATTGGTTAGAGATAGGGACAAGGCTTTCCAATTTGTGAAAGATCAAGATAGAGAGATTGCTGACCTTTGTCTACTTTTGAGTGGGCATAATCACTCCTCTCATAATTCAAAAAATTGGTTCTTTATGGCAGCTAGGAGACAAGATGAGACACATCAAAACTTGATGGTGTTTGATGACTACAACGAAGAAGAAGATTTCAAAGATTTGAATTGTGACAGCGATGTTCTTCCTCATTCTTATGAGATTACTACTCTTACGCATGGGAGAATTTGTGAAGATGAGTCTACGAGTGTTGGTTCATAAAGTGTAAGTGTTGGGCATGAAGACTTCAATAAAAATGCACTTGTAAAGCTTGAAGAATATGATAGGTCTGCTGATGATAGCAGCCACATTTCTTCACCTCAGCATGAGAAAATACTTCTACAACATACCTTGGAATCATCTATAAATGATACCCAAGAATTGGGGGCAAAAAATGGATTTTATGGGATGAATACAAGTCATGAGCACTCTAATTTTTTATATTAGACTTGGCAGGATGTGGCTGAAAGCTTGGTTAATCGTTGTGGTCATCATCCTCTTACAGTTACTATTATTGGAAAATCACTTAGAAGAGAGAGTCGAACAGAGAAATGGGAAAAGGCTATAAGCAACCTTCAAACATTTGCCACATATGCCCCTGTTTCGGTCCCATATTTGAATGAAAAAGAGGCTAAAAATGTTGCTACTATATATGGCTCATTTGAATTTAGCTTGGAAGCTATGCCTCCTCATTTTAGAGATCTTTTTATTGCAGTTGCGGCGCTTTCATGGGCTGAACCTATCCCCGAGATATCTCTTGAAGCTATATTGTCTACTCTAGGATAGGATAGCAACTTTCTTCTTGTGGCAAGCAAACTTATAAAAGGTTCTTTGCTGACAAAAGGTTCGTTGTTAACAAAAATAGAGACAAATGAGATGTACCATATACATGATATGGTTTCCCTTTACCTCGCAAACAAAGTGCATGATGCAATTAAGATGCTTCTGATTGGTGTAAAATCTAAAGCTTCTGCAGCTGTTACCCCATGGCTTTTTGTCTTTGGAAAAGAAGTAAAGAAAGTTGCAGAGCAAAAGTTGAAGGGATATCTAAGATCAGTGCATGAGAGATAGGTGGTCATGACTTTGGAGGAAATTTATCAAGCAATTCTAGCTAGCAAATCAATGACAGAGTTAGAAGCAAGCAGTGTAAATTTTAGAAGTCTTGTAGGTCCAAGCATAGTAGAGTTAATTTCAATAGGATCTCAAGACCTTCAAGTTACTATTGCAAGGTCCATGGCCAATTTATTTAGTGAAGATGATTATATATAGTATATAGAGAGTCTTGAAAATGTAGGTATTATTGAGAAGCTAATAGAACTTCTAGAAACTTGCAACGATCCAGTCATCCAGATGGATGTTGTTATATTGTTGGCAAGAGTAGCTAAATTTGGAAGTGAAGAAATGACAAAAAAAATACTCATGAAAATTCCCATGAAAATATCAGTGGATTTGCTAGACCCAGATGTTAAGGAATCACATGATAATGTCCTAAAAATATTAATGAGCTTGGCCAAGGCTGGAAAAGAAATGGCAGTACAAAAAAATTTCATGGTAGGCATGGAGAGAAAGTTGATAAGACTGCTAGAGAATGGCTCTGAGGTTGCTCAACATCACACTATTATTGTATTGAAGTCATTTTATGAATTGGGAGGTTCTGATCTAGTGCATGGATTTTTAAGTTCAGGAATCATGGAACATTTGCCATGGCATGCTCAGCTCAGCTTAGAGAAACTCATAATTTCAAAAAGGATAGTAAGCTCTTTGCTAAAGAAATAGGTGGTGGAAGAGCTTTTCAGGAATATTTTTTATAGAGAAATCACAATTGCAATGGAGGTAATGCTTTTCATTATGATCGTGGTTCACAACAGTGCTAAGCATGATTTAGTATCTTTTCAGGCACTATACAGAGTCATTTGGGATCCAGGTAGAGTAGAGTTTTCTTGGTAGCTGAGATTGCTTGGGGACAAGCAATTTTAGGGAGGGTAGACTATAATGTCCCCATTTTCATGAGCATCAGTTCGTAGAGGGTTTAGCCTATTCCTGGCTCTCGTAGGCTAATGAGGCATGGTGAGAGAGTCATTTTTGCAATCACTTGGTGATTACCTGGCTCAGTTTCAATTGGAATAAGGTTTTTCACTATATTTCATTATTATTTCTAATTATGAAAAATCTTATTTTATAATTTAATATTTTAAAATATTATTCTATTGAGGATGACCTCTTGAGGGAAAGCTTAAATAGACCTTGAGGTCTCACCATTTGGGCATCCAGATTTGTTGAATTATTGTGTTGGTGAATTTCTTGAGTATTTGTGGAGCCGAGCAGTCTGCAAATACCCAAATTGTCACTGGGAATGAAAAATCCCATTGATAGCGATTTTGAGGGTGTGTAATATCACCTGAATTATTGTAGTGGAAGTGATATTCCAGTCACTTTCTTTGGGTAGAATTTGTGGCCTAAGGCCAATTTTTGAGATTATTATATCAGAAATTATTAGCCTTGGAGGGATTTTATTGGAGGCATCAACCAATTGACTGAGAGAATCTAAATTTTTTTATGCTGAGTCTGAAGCAGTAGGGACGCAAATAAAGCCTTTTTTCCTATTCGCCAGAGTTCATACCAGCAGCAATTTCCATTAAAGAGTAGGGCACATCATTCCAGGGGTTTGGCTAAAGGCATCAGGCATTTTTGGAGACTGGGAAGCTACTGAATTAATTTATTATTCTAGATCTAGAATAGGGGTGACTTCCTCAAAATCCATGTGTGTTGTATTGGGTCTCCAATTTCCAAAAAATTTATTGTTTTTTATTGGGACAGCAAGGCGTCTCCAACCAGGTTCACTTTTAAATCTAATGCATTTTAGATAGCATTTAGTTACATAAAAAATTGATATGGCTGTAGGTGGCTATCATTTATATGTGTTAGCCAAGAATATTGGTTGTTGACATTTGCTTATATTGAAATATTCATATTAAAGGAGATATAAGTACAAATAGATTTATTTGATGCATGGTAAATGTTTTACAAAATGTCTATGTGATATAGCTAGCTAGTTCCCATATACTCACTTTTAAAAGTCCAAAAGAATTGTATATCTACATATAGATCAGTTTTAGGCATTGTAAGGATTTAAAATTCAGTCCTAGCATTTGTTGCTATCAACCAACTTTGACTACTTCAGCAAGCTACAAGGTTGCATATGAACCATTTGACGAAATTACAATCAACATTTAAGTGAAATTGTGGACAATTTGAGTTCGGCTCATTAAATTCTTATCCACACATATTCATCTTAAGATTGATATTTCAACTTCATTCTGACCATTTTGCAAAATCTATAAATAGGAACCCTTGCCCATTAAATTTTAAGTTATCTTGGTGAAAAGTTATAATGCTAAATTGATTCTAAAAGACATTTCAATTAGTTTTATAATTCCAAATTATTCAACCAAGCCAAAGCCACAAGCCCCATGGTTCCAAGAGGATGTGGAGGATATCCAAGCTCCATTACAATAGACCTTTTGAAGTACAAAGCTAAGCAAGCCACTCTACAAACCATTTAGAAGCTCCAAGGAAGGTGAATGAGATTGTCTTTCATGTTTTAGTTTTTGTTCTTATATGTATGTTTGTTATTATGCTCCTCCTAGTGATTAGACCAAGAGATGTTATGCTATTTAGTGTTTTTCTTTCATTTTGTTTTCATTTTAGAACTAAAATAATACTAACCATCTCTCTTGAGTCAAATTCTTAGTCAACACAATACTGTTACTCCTAAGTTGTAGTGAAAGGATGCCAACTCTCATATTAGCATTGTGGACCAGATGAAGAAGGCCCATGTTACCATTCCCATGTGGGACACCTTTCTCATTCTGAGATAAAAATATATCCTCTACTAAGAGTTGTCCAAACTTCACATCTTGGACAAAAAAGCAAAAAAAGTAGGTGTAGTCCTAGCCAACACCAATCAATTTAATGAGTCTCAACCACCCAAGGTAAACAAAACCCCTCATTTACATATTTATGTCATCATAGGAGACTCCTTGGTAAAAATATTTGTGATAGATAGTGGGGATAGTACATCTATCATGCATAAGTCTATATCAGACAAGTTGGAGTTAAAGTATGAACCTAATTCTAAAGGCGTCTTACTACTAGATGGGTCTCCTACTAAGACTATTATTGTACTTTATTGGGTAAATATTTTATCACTAAAAAAATGGTAATAGAATGGTACTTTCAACCATAGTGTGATGATATAAAATCTCTCCTCAAGGAAAGTGGAGGATCCCTTCTTATTGCTAACTAAACAACAAGTAATTATTTACACTTATTTACACTAATTTTATCAAAGTGGGTGTTATCATATCATCCAATTATCTTTTATAGAATTTATGTTCACTTAAAAAATTATAAAATTAGTCCATTCATTCCTTACAACGTATAATGCAAATATGAAATTACTTAATGAAGCAATAATGACTGATATTCAGATTATTTAGAGAAAAGAATAACTAGAATAATGTTAGCAATGTAATGTGAATGGATGGAATAGAGTGCAGACCAAAGTCTTCACCTTACTTCCAAAAAATATTAAATCACCAAAAAAAAATAACTTATGTCCCAAAATCTCCACAATAAGTCACTTTAAATGATGAACACAAACCCAATAACTATAATGTAGCTCAAAAGACTCCAAAATCAGCTTCCTGACACCTTCCATTTTACTGAAATTCTGCACCACAATCCAATAAAAAATGCAAGAAAATGTACTAAAAAAGATGTAATAACATTCCCAATACACCATAAGTTTATCAAACATAAATCTTGAAATATCACTTGATTTTATTAAATTGATAGAATTCAAGATTTACAATATGAACACAAAGTTTCAAAAATTATTTCTCAATTTTAGAAACATTTCTCTTCTATAGCCCTAGTGATCATGCATTTACAAATAGCATCCTCCTATTTATAAAGAGGATATATAAACAAAAATAGGGAAAATATAAATACTTTGACTTATTCTTTGATAGATTCTGATTTTACTTAGGATTGTGTACTTTTCCTATATAAAAATTACCCTAAACGAAATTCAATATGAAAAATTATGAAATAAACTAAGTGTCCTTAGACACAAGGATTTCTTAATTTTTTTTATTCTCTAGATATAATTCATATCTCTTTATGGTGGCTTATACCTCATTTTTATCTAGCCCCAATGTACTTTTGGAGATGGTAAGGACCCTTGTGATGAAGTCTGCTAGGTTGACTGGCACGCCTTTGCTTTTAACTAATATTCTTTACAATTTATCCATTATGACTTGGAAATCAATTAGTTTGTCGATGGATTCCAGCGTGAATGTTCCTATATAATTTTTTTTCCAAATCAAAGAAGTGAAATCCTGATTTACCATTTTAGTGGGGAAATTTTCTTGGGAGTCATCTTTAATCTAGAAAGGAAACTCTTCAATCTTATCTATAAGGTCTAGTTCCTTATCAGTACACATATCCTGGGCTTCTTCAATATCCTTAATTAAATTCTATATAAATTATTTCTTCTTCTTCATTGCCTCTCTATATTCTATAAAAATTTTCCTTCTTGAGATGACATTTTACTCAACCAAGAGTTGTACCTTGAACTAGCATAGCTAAGTCTATGTATAAATATATTTCTCTATTAACTACAAGTATTGAGTGAGTGTCTCAAGTTTTTGTTGTATTTCCATTTTTAATTCACTTAAGTTATTCAAAAAAATTATGGTAGAACCTAACCATTGAGATCCTTGTGTTAATAATATTTCAATCCAAGCATTGACTGCCTAACCTTAATAACCAATATTTTCTACCTATTGAATTGATATTTTAGTGGCCTCATTCCTAGTAGGCTCTACTAACTCAAAATATTGAGTGATCTTTAGTAGAACTAAAGTCAATTGTTTTATTTGTACTTTGAGTTGATCCTTAATTACTTTATCCTTGTCATATCTTTATAGCAAGGATGTCATTATTTCTTATAGATATTCTTTTACACTTTTTTTCATTTGCTAACCAAGATCAATCTATCCAATTGCATATTTGGATATCTTCAATGTTTCTATCTTTGGGAGAAACTAAAAACTTGGCATACTTACAACCAAAATCGAAGATCACCCTTGATATTATTTTGTCCTTTTTTATTTTCATTGGTTTTATTGGCACAAGTTGACCAAAATCAAAGTTATTCGGTGACACAATTTGCTTATTCCTCTTGGGTGTTTGGGAAATTAGCCATGGAAGAAGAGGAGATGGATCTCCTTATGTGGAGGATGTCAAGTATTGTGTTGTTTGGGGAAGATAAATGGTTTATGAGGTGGGTGGAATGGAAGGTGGGTTAGAGGTATCTAGTAATAGAATGGATACTGATGGAATAGTGGTTATGATAGGTGGATTTTAGGTTGGCATCATGTAAACTTTGGTTCCCATTGGCACATTTGATATGGGAGTGGATGAGACTTGAATTTCTAATTTAGAGGATGAAGTGGACATGAACTTATCCATGTCTTATTGGGTGAAATATAAATTGGTAGGTGATCCCAATGACTTTGAAGGACTAGGTAAATTAGAAAGGTAATCAAATCTAATTTGCCAAAAGGAACTTGGAAAAGTGTGACACTATTAGGTGAAGGGGGGAATGAAAGAACACTATAAAGAGGCATTGTATAAACAAATAATATAGTAGGAGTGATAGGGGAGAGTGGAAGATGTTACCTATGAAGTTTCTTTTTGAGAAGTCTTCACTTGTGAAATCACCAGTTGTGCTAATGTTTAACTTACAATAGGATTTTATTTTGTCTCTTCCTATATAGTTTTCTCCCCTATGTTAGTGTCCTTGTCTTTTCCCTTGCCTTTGCTCTTGAAAACAAACCTCACCTTATATGTAGAATAAGAGGCATATTCCTTATTATTCATCCTCAACTCCTACTTTCTAATAGTATCTTCATAATTCTCTTCTTTGAACCCAATTTTGGAAGGCTTCACTCTAATACACTTTCCCTCCAGTCAGGCATTGGTCTTTACATCAATAGGTTATAATTTATCTTTGATGGAAGTGGAGTATTTTACCAATCATTTAATTATGAGAAGAGGAGTTTAATTAACTTAATTACCCTCATACAATGGATCCAATGTAATCTCATCATATGTCAATTCTTTTGAAATATCAACCAGTCTTAAATTTATAATTTGATCTATAGTGAGAAGGTTATATCTACCTTTCTCATGTCCTCCTTGGTTCTACACTCTAACCAAATTTCTTCTATTATGTGTACATGGGTATATTTCCCTTTAATCTTTTCCTTCATCCTTTTGTAATCAAAATCTTCTCTACTCAAATCTCTTAAGAGTGATCCATTATAATTTAGTTTCCATCATCTTGGATTTTGGAGTAGTAGGCATTGTATATCAGCCAATGTTGATGGGAAACTTGAAACCAAGTTTATGGGAATTTTTTTGCTTCTTGAGGAATCTCATCATTTTCTAACACATCTCCATTAAGATTAACTTGTCACTTGGATACCTGGGTAGCATATAAGGTTGTTCATCAAATCCTCCTACCCTGATGTAAGTGTAGGTTGGAAATTTCAAGAATATACAACCAACCTTGTTTACTTATGCCCATGATGAATTTAAAACTCTCTCTTTCTCAAGTTCTTTGTCAAAAATTCAAATGATCTTACTCTTCTATTATGTTTTAAGATTTCCTTAAGAGTCAGTTGTGGGTTGTATGCATACACAAAGACCTTTCTATCAAAAACACCTATTAATCTTGGAAAGGATTTAATCATGGCTAAAACATATATCATATAGGAATTCATGAAGAAATTTAGAGAAGAGGTCACCTCAAAGAGTTAGTGACATATGGAATCACTAATCTATTTCCCCCTCTTAATGACTTATATGTAGTGATTTATCCATTCTTGGAATATGTTTGATGTGGGCAGCCCCTTAACTCTACTCAGGATAGTGATTAGATCCCCTACCTCTTCAAGGAACTCACTATGGTAAAGGTTTTTAGGACACCTAATAATGAATTACCAAGGGGTCCTAAGCCATTTGAAGTTAATATGCCTCTTGCACTTACCAAAATTCTAGTCATAATGCTCCTAGGCTAATTCTATAGTTATATCTAGATATTCTTAAATATCAAAAAGATGGAAGATTTTATCAAAAAACTCCTCATCAAGGTGGATGAATAATTTTTTATCTGTATCTTTAATTGATCTAGTTTATTTATTGAAATGATAAGTAACTATCAATATGAACTCTGAGTCTTGTGCTGATATGGGAAATGCAATTGCTAGGTGAATTTAACTATTTAGGACTACCTACATGTGAGGTGCAATAGGGTCCCTACCTAGACTTTGTAAAAAATCATCCATTTCAACATGGCCAATCAATGTATCTTTGATCTGGTCCACATTTGATTCAAATGCAAATGAAAGAAGCACACCTTGAAACTTATACTTCATGGCTTTATTGGTAGGATAATCTTTCAACATAGGTCAGGTGACTATACAAAAGAAATTCAATTCTCTAGAGTTAGAATTTTTTATCTACTAGGAAGAAAATATAGGAGTGGAAAAAATTTGTGCCACTGCACGGGGTAGTAATAAAGTTGTGTAGTTCAAAGAATTTTCACTAAAATACACAAGGTATGATTGCTTTAGGTGTAGTCTAGATAAAATTCTCCAAATTACATAAAACTTGGGTATTTTAAAGGTTGGGTGTAGTCCAAAGAATTTTCTCTAGCCTACACCAATCTTGGGTAGAATGGGTAAGTTGGGTATAGGTTATAGAAAATTCTTTGAGCTACACCATAGTTGGGTTTGTCTGGTGCACATCAAAGAAAATTCTCAGAAGTGTATTGAAAAGGGTTTGACTTCATGCAATTCAAAGAATTTTCTTCGATGTGAATGGGGTGAAAGGGAAAAATGGTGCACTTTAGATAAAATTCTTCGATGTGCACATGAACTTAGTAGGATAGTGCACATAAGAGAAAAATCTCCAAAATGCACCCATGGGAAGGGTTTTTGAAAACCAAATTTTTGGCATATGGGTTTACAAGGGTTTCAAAGCATGCAAAAGGATAATGAAACAAGATAAAAAAAATTAGAGTTTGAAACCAAAGAAACACGTTTTTTTCTTATATTTTAACATAGATTATAAACAAAACAAAACAAAAAACAAAAACATGGTTTGATAGAAGCATGATTTTAAAAAGGAAACAATGTAAACAAGATCACATAGATAAATTATGGAAAAGAAAAAGATAAAATGAAAAACAAACTAAAACCTTAACTAATCTAAGAGAAAAAATCCATGTACAAAAAATGATGTAATCACATGTAGATATGATGGATGGGAAGGTACACACAAGCTCATAAATGGTGAGGAGAAGAAAGAAAAAAACATAGGTGAAAAAATAATTACCATAAGGTTAATATATAACCATGGTAATTAATGCATATTAATTACCACATAAGTGGTGAGCATATGTACAAGGTCAAAGAATTTATTTGACCTTACATGTGCAGTGGTGAAAAAAACAATTGCCATTGCACCTTGGGGTGTAGTCTAGAGAAAATTCTCTAGAATGCATTATTCGAGTTAGGCATAGTCTAGAGAAAATTCTCTAGACTGTATAAGGTAAATAAATCTCTCAAAATACTAACTTTTTTAGGGAATAAAAATGAAATAAGTTAATGATTGGCCTCATTTTGCATGCCTAGATCTCATGGGCTAAAAAATGGATAAGTTTTATAGGGGTTATCCCATGAATTGAGATTTCCAAATTTAAGGATAATAACTGGCTCTGACTAGGGATTTTCCTTTATTCATTCTTTGAAACACTTAAAGGAAAGATAATCCTAGAACTCTAAGTGCCTTTCTCTATTGGGCCATGGAGTCAAGTAACTAACTAGACAAAAGATAAAATAAAAAGAATATATATATATATATATATATATATATATATATATATAAACTTATCTAGAACCTCAATGAGTGAAAAGCTTCAGATGTTGTCCACTTTAGGGCAGTGATAATGGTATTCCATCCTAATATGCCAAAAGGAAACTATACTCTCCACAAAGTTGATGGATGAGAAAAAGATGCCTCTACAAAGAATCAAATTTTCTATGCATTCGTTTCAACTCTCTTCTCTTGTCCCACAAAATAACTAGATCCCTGAATTGTAAATCTCATGGCTTGGCTTTATTTTCAAAAACTTCTTAACTTGGCTTTGATGTTTAACAATGCAATCTGCCAGCTTTGTACATTACTCATTTAATTCAGTAATGAACATAATACACTTGTTTATGGAACTTTCAAACATTTCATATTTAATTTACTTGGCCAATCTAAGATTGGGAAACTCTAATGTGATGGGTATTTTTGCATTCAATCCATATAGAATTTGAAAATGAGATATACCGATTTCTCACTTAGGAGTGATGCGATAATCCCACAAGCATCATATAATGCCTTGTGCCAAGATATCTAATTTTCCTCTACCATTTTCTTGATAATGGTAACTAATTTTTTATTACTCAACTTAGCCTGACCATTTCTTTGAGGGAAATAGTCTAAGGTGTGAGATAAAATGATCCCATATTCAAAATAAAACTCAGTTATCTCTTGAGATGATAAATAAGTAACATTATTAGTTACTATCTTGTTAGGTACTCTAAACCTTGTGATGATGTTTTCTTTGAGAAAGTTTCAAACAACCTTTGAAGTAACATGTTTGGTTTGAATTGCATCCACCCACTTGGTGAAGTGATCAGTAGCTATGAGAACATAACTATGACTTGCACTTGATAATGGGTTTACTATGCCAATGAAATAAATACCCCATTATTGGAAAGTTTATTCAATAAATATTGGCTTGAGGGGTAGAGGTACTAACTTGGGTTTCCCCACAAATTGTTTGCACTTTTCACATTTATGCACATAGGTGTGTGCATCCTAAAAAAGTGTTGGCTAGTAGTATCTTGCCTATAAAATATTTTGAGCTATAACTGGGGCTAAGAAATTTCCTCCACATGACAAGTTTTGAAAGGATTCCAACAACTTCTTCTATTTTTCTTTATCCATGCATCATATAAAAATCACATCAATGCTTTGCTTATACAAAGCATTATCCCAAAGAATGAAGTTTTTAGATTTAATCTTGATTGTCCTCTTCTCTTTGTATGATAAATGATCTAGAAATTCTCCATATGGGAAAATAGATATGTCAGAGTACCATTCATTGTACTTATGAACAATACCACGGGAAGCTCTTCCTCTATATCTCATTTGTTTCTAGATACCTTTTCTGGTTTATTTTTTGCCATGAGTTGACACAAACCTTTTCCATGCATTAGATTTGTAGGTTTGATATCCATATCATACTCTTGGATATTAGAAATCTAATTACCTCTTTTTCTTCCAGATTCTTGTTGAGTTAGGATGGACTTTACTATAAAATATAGCACTAGTGTTATGCTGTGAGAGTTGAGGATGTAATACCTAAAATACTTAACTGCTTTCACCATAGCATAAGTATGTTTCTCCATGGGTGAGTACTTTATCTCATGAGATTTTAGAGGGAATCTCATAAAATCTATGGGAAATTCAATCCCCTCTTCATTTAGTTGCACCAAGATGGTAGATAGAGTATGATCAAAAGCATGACTATACATGATGAAGTTCTTAGTATAGTCGAGGAAGACTAAAACAAGAGTAAGAGAAATTGCTTCCTTAATTTCATGAAAGGTAGTTATCCCTTCTACATTCCAACAAAAAATTTATATCCCTTTCATCATATCAATAATATGATGTGTATTCTCATCAAAATCAAGTACAAATGTCTACAATAAATTTAAATTCCCAAAGAAGGAATGCACTCCTTTCTTACTTGAGGATAGAGTAAGATTTTGAATTGACTTGACCCGTTTAGGATCAATCTTGATTCCTTGGACACAATGTGTCTGAGGAACTTACCCTTAGTAACCCAAAAAATGGATTTATTGGGATTAAGGGATATCCCATGTTGTTGGCAACTTTTGTAGTACTTGTTATAAATGATTGTAATGATCTTGATGTTTCTTTGATAAAATAGTTAAATCATCAAGATAGACCATAATGAACTTACCAACAACATCTTAAAAATCTAAGTCCATAGCCCTCTAAAGGATAACATCAACATTAATCAACCCAAAAGGTATTTCATGATATGCAAAGGTGTTCCACAGAGTAGGGAAGTTCATCTTATGTTGATCTTCATCGTGCACCTCCACTTGATTGTACCTTGAGAATCCATCTAGCATAGACAACATATTTAAACCCATTACTATTTGCAGTACTTGATCCATTATCAAGAATGTGTAATTATCCTTAAGTGACGACTATTTTAGATTACAAAAGTCAACACAAATGTAGATTTTTCCATTCTTTTGTGTCACAGGAATGATGTTATCTATCCACATTCAGTGATATATAGGAAAGATGATCCTAGCATTCAACATCTTTTAGATCTCAGCAAGGCTAGTACCTCAGACTTTGGGATTATACTATCATTGTTTCTACTTGTCAAGGTAAGACCCAAGTTTGAGAGGAATATCATGATACACTTCCTTGGGTCAAAAATATTTCAAATCAGCATATGAATATGCTAATACATCAATCTACCAACATAGAAGTCTCACCAACTTCTTTATTTCCTTTATTGATCAACATTACACAATATTTCTCATTTTGGGAACATCCTCTATTCCTATATTGACTTGTTCAATTTATGCAAATAAATTTGATTTAGACTACTGACATTTGATGAAATGATCACATTTATCAAAAAGCCTCTCTAGAGATACGAGTCCTTTAGAAATTCTATTACCTTTTAGCTAAAAAATATCTTTACGAGTTTCCTCATTTATCTCAGAGATTGATTCTTGAGGAGTATAATCGCTCCCCTCAAAGTATAACTCGATAAAATTTTATTCCTTCTCCAAGAAGGTGATGACTTGCTCATCATTATTGAAAACTTGCCAATGATTGACATTATTAGGGACAGTAGGTTGGAAGACAAACTCAATTATATACTTTTTTCTTTGGAAATCATTGTGAGGAATCAAGAGAGTGGCTAAAAAAACCAATGAATATACCCTATAATTGTATTCTCTTAGAACCATCTATATATTAAAATCATCAAAATATTTTATGCAATCCCAAAAATGATTGTGATAATACCTTAGCCTTTCATTATTTATTTGATACTAATTCTTGACTTGACAAATGACTAATTCAGCATCACCTTGAGCATGGCTATTTTTAATTCCTTTCTTTTTTGCAACATCTATCCCTAGTAGCAAGGCTTCATATTTAGTAGTATTATTAGTGTTATCAAACTTCAACTTCAAATAAAAAGGGAAGATCTTTCCTTTTAGGGATATGAGGACTATCCTGACACTAGATCTAGTTGAAGAGAATTTGCCATCAAATTCCAAATTCCAAACATCATTTTAGATTTCCACTTTGATAGTCTCAAAATCCAAAACCTCTTCATCTGAAGAAGATGGTTCATTTATTTTCCTAACCTTCATCTAAACTATCATCTGATAATATTAGATCTTCATTTGTAATCAAGAAATAAGTACCCATTCTAGATGTTTTAATAGAATCTAGGCCTTTGGATCCTTAGTCTTTGTCATAATACACTTTACTTGTTTCTTTGGATGAAGTTTCTACATAATACCTTTGATAGGTATTCTATCCTTAGACCAATCCATATTGATTTCACCACTAACATCCTTGAAAAAGTTACACCCCAACAAAACTCCATATTAAGTAAGAACATTGACTACAAAAACTATCTTTATCCTTTTCACCAAAAAAGAAGTAAATGTAAATTATGCATCCTTGATTTGGCCTATGAGGGGTACTTTCTTAGTTTCCATTGAAAATAAATGACAAAATGTTGTTGTTAAGGTTAACCTCAAGGCAATAGCTAATTTAGTTGGCATCACATTATCGAAAGCACCCAAATTAATGACATAATTACTGAGCTTATAACCACTAACAAATAGGGAGATATAGAAGGGCTCTATTATTTTAGAAGTAGATGAAGGGGTTATAAACAAGTTATTTTTCTTTGGCTTAGGGTTAACAAGTGCACTCTTGGGTGAGACCTGATTGGAATTGGCCACTTTACCCTTTACAAACTTAGCCAATATTTTGAATTGGTCAAGGTTGGATTAGATGTATTCAACCTCAAACATTTAAATTTTTGTCTTACTATCATGGTCTATGATATCAAATGCTAGATATAAAGCATTTGATGAAGATGAGATATTTTCATTTTTTAGGTTTTGAGTTTTAGGCATTGGGTCTAGATATAAAAGGATAAGAAGTAGAATGATAAGGTTTCCTTATTTATCTATCATTGTGTCCTTTAGTTGAACTAGTAAAGGAGTTCCTCTTTTGGAAATTGTAACCTTCTTATGTGGTTCATCCTTGGAATTATCTTTATCAACATTCTATTATTGATTTGGATAACTTTGAGAATGAGTGAAGATGGCATAAAACTCACCATGTGTATCTTCATCTTGTGTAACTTATTCTTCTTCAAAGTTTAGAAACTTGATATTGAAGTCATCAGCTTCTTCTTCATCTCTTGTGAAGGGATTAGCATCATTTTTTAGATTATATTCTAGCTCTATAACATCATCATTTTTAGGTTATAACTAGTTGAATATTGTATTATTCGGTGGTGCCTTAAATACAAGCCTTAAAAAAAAATGACATACCTTGGGAAATTTGCTTCTTGAGTGCTAGCAATTCATTCACTAGCTTCTACACCATGGGATCCATGGTGCTAGTAGAATTTGAAGTTGAAGATGCAAACCCTTTGGGCTTGATTGAATTGTTTCTTACTTTTCCCATGAAGATAAAATCATCTTCCACTTTAGTGTCCAAGATTTGAGCATCATCAAGTTTAGTTGGGACTGCTCTTCATAAAATAAAACTAACTTTCAGCAATTGAGAATTGATAAAGAATTATTTTAAGTTCTCAAGTGTAGGTTGAGAAACCACTAGAATCTTATTCCTTAACTTATTAAACTTTTCCACTAACTCATGCATGGGCTCATGTATTTATTTCTTCATTTGTGTAAGTTGAGCCAACAAGGCATGAACATTTTCTACTAGCTTGAACCTTACCTCAAACTTATCCTTAAGTATTGCCTAACTTGTGATAGTTCCTATTGTAAGATGGTAAAACCAATCAGCAATAACACCTTTGAGTATTTCTACAAATAAACTCATAGAAATAACTTCATGTTCCACTCTAAGAACTCTACATGTACTATAGAATGTAGAATTAAGTTCATCTAAATGTTTCTTTCCATCACGATAGAACTTGGAGAATTTTTTATGCAAACCATGAGGAAGTTCATGAGATGGTAGTGTCATGTTCAATAGACCAAAAGTAGTTCCCCATGGACCTTGAGCAATCATCCTATGTGGATTATATGGAATAAAAACAAATATTTGTAAAGAAAAAATGGGTAAGACCCTATGAACATTAGAATATTCTCTTGGTATAGGAGATATTGTATTGGTAGGAGGAAAGATTTTGGTATGCTGAAGAAGTGATCATGTACATGCTAACAAAAGATTGAAGTTATACTCTTTAAACAACTCAAATTTTGGATCAATGTGTCCTCTCACCATTTTACTATGGGTTTGACTTTATTTTTCTAGATTATGAATGTATTTAAAAAAGGAAATAAATTAGAAACAATAAAATAATAATAATCGATAAGCTGTTGGTCCTATTTCAACCGAATGAGTGTAGCTCTTGATTACATGTTCATATCCCTAATAGAGTCACCAAAAACTATTAGGTTGATATTTTGTCATCAACAAAATGGTAAAAAAATTGTACTTTAAACCATAGTGTGATGAGATAAAATCTCTTCTCAAGGAAAGGGTAGGCTCCCTTCTTATTGCTAACTAAACAATAAGTAATTATTTAAACTTATTTATATTAATTCTATCAAAGTGGGTGTTATCATATCATCCAATTCTATTTTTTCAAAATTTATGTTCACTCAAAAACTTAAACTATGAGTCTATTTGTTCCTTACAATGTATCATAAAAATAAAAAATTACTTGATGAAGCAATAATGATAGATATTCATATTAGTTAGATGAAATAATAACTAGAATAATACCAATAATGTAATGTGAACGGATGAAATAAATTTAAGCCCAATGTATTCACCTTACTTACAACAAAGATTAAATCACTAAATAAAAATAAGTTTTGTCCCAAAGTCTCCATAGTAAGTCACTTTCAATGATAAACACAAACCTAGTAACTATAATCTAGCTCAAAAGACTCCAAAATCAGCTTCTTGACACCTTTCATTTTATTGAAATTTTGCACCATAATCCAATCAAAAGAAAAATAAAATGTAATGAAAAATACATAAGAATATTCTGAATACATCACAATTTTATTCCAACATAAATATTGAAAGATCACTTGATTTTATTATATTGATGGAATTTAAGATTTACAATATGAACACAAAGTTTCAAAAATTACTTCTCAATTTTAGCAACATTTCTCTTCTATAGCCCTGGTGATCATGCATATATAAAATATAATCCTATTATTTATAAAGAGGAGTTATGAAAAAAATAGGAAAAACATAAATACTTTGAATTATTCTTTGACAGAGTTTGATTTTACTCAGGACTGTGTACTTTTCCTATGTATAAATTACACTAAACAAAATTACATATGAAAAATTATGAAAATAAATTATGTCCTTAGACATAGTAATTTCTTATTTTTTTTTCTTCTCAAGCTATTCTTTGTATCTCTTTAGGGTGTCTTGGATCTCACTATTGTCTAGCCCTAATGTACTTCCAGAGATGGTAAGGACCCTTGTGATGGAGTCACTAGGTTGATTGACATGCCTTTGATTTTATCCAAGATTATTTGTAATTTATCCATTATAACTTAGAACTCAATCATTTTCTTAATGGATTCTAGTGTGAATGTTCCTTTCTCAATTTCTATTTGAATCAAAAAAGTGAAATTTTGAATTACCTTTTTAGTGAGAAGAATTTATTGAGAGTCATCTTTAATCTAGAAAGGAAACTTTCCAATATTATTTGTAAGGTTATCCCCTTATCAGTACACATATCCTAGGATTACTCAAGATCATTAATTTAATTCTAGACAACTTTCTTAATCTCCATTGCCTCTCTGTATTCTATAAACATTTTCCTACTTGAGATGACCTTTTGCTCAACCAAGAGTTCCATCTTGAACTAGCATAGTTGAGTCCAAGTATGAATATATTTATCTATTAACTAAAAGGTCTTGAGTGAGTGTCTCAAGGGTTTGTTGCATTTCCATTTTTACTTCACTCAAGCTATTCAAAAACTCAAAGGTAGAACCTAACCATTGAGCTCCTTATGTTAACAATATTTGAATCCAAGCACTGACTACCCAACCTTGAGAACCAATCTTTTCCACCTATTGAATTGCTATTTCAGTGGCCTCATTCCCAATAAGATCTACTAGTTTAGAATATTGAGTGATCTGTAGTAGAACTGAATTCAATTGTTCTACTTGTACTTTGAATTGATTCTTAATTAATTTATCCTTGTCATATCTTTCTAGCAAGGATGTCATTGCTTTCTATAGATATTATTTTGCGCTTTCATGTGTTTTATTACTAAGATAAATATATCCAATTGCATATTAAGATGCTTGGATATCTTTAATGTTTCTATCTTTGAGAGGAATTGTAACTTCAACATACTTATGAAAAGAATAAAAGATCACCCTTGATATTGTTTTGGCCTTTTTTGTTGTCTTTGGTTTTATTGGCATAATTTGACTAAAATTAAAGTCATCTTGTGACATAGCTTGCTTCTTCCTCTTGGGTGTTTAGCACATTAGCCATGGAGGAAGAGGAGATGGATCTCCTTGAGTGGAGGATGTCAAGGATTGTGTTGTTGGGGGAAGATCAATGGTTTATGAGGTGGGTGAAATAGACGGTGGGATGGAATTATCTAGTAATCGAATGGATACCGATATAATAATCATTATGATAGGTGGATTTTGGGTTAG
Organism: Torreya grandis; assembly: GCA_037957365.1. Lineage (NCBI taxonomy): Eukaryota > Viridiplantae > Streptophyta > Pinopsida > Cupressales > Taxaceae > Torreya > Torreya grandis. The sequence continues at coordinate 2,156,618 of JARHVA010002809.1, read as the reverse complement.
CATCATGAATACTTTAGTTCCCATTAGAACATTTGATATGGGAATGGATGTGACTTGAGTTGCCAATTTGGAAGATGAAGTGGACATGAACTTATCCATGTCTTATTGGGTGAAATAAAAACTAGTAGGTGATCCTAATGACTTTGAAGGAATAGGTAAATTAGAAATGGAATCAAAAACCTAATCCAATGTGCCTTGAAAAGCAACTTGGAAAAGTGTGACACTAGTAGGTGAAGGGGGGATGAAAGAACAATCTAGAGAGTAACTGTATAAATAATTGGTGTGGTAGGAGTGACAACGGGAGTGTGGAAGATGTTACCTATGAATTTATTTTTTAGAAGTCTCAACTTTTGAAATCACCAACTATGTTGATGGTTCACTTACATTAATATATTATTTTGTCTCTACCTGAACACTTTTCTCCCCTATGTCAATATCCTTGCCTTTTCCCTTACCTTTGCTATTGAAAACAAACTTCACCTTATATTTAGAAGTAGAGGCATCTTCCTTATTATTCATCCTCATATCCTCCTATTTTCTATCAATATCTTCATCATACCTTTTTTTTAAGCTAGTTTTGAAAGGCTTCAATATGATACCCTTTCCCTTTATTTAGGCATTGATCTTTACAAGAATAGGTTAGAATATATCTTTGATCGAAGTGGATTCCTTTACTAACCATTGAATTGGGGGAAAAGGAGTTAAAGTAACTTGATTACCCTCATACAATGAATCCAATGTATTCTTATCATCTGTCAATTCTTTCAAAATATCAACCAATCTCAAATTTATAATTTGATCTATAGTGAGATGGCTTTAATACAACTTTCTCACATCTTCCTTGATTCTACACTCTATCCAAATGTCTTCTATTTTATGTACATGGGTATAATTCCCTTTAAGATTTTCCTTCATCCTTATGTAATCAAAATCTTCTCTACTCTTGAATTTCTTAAGAGTGGTCCACTACAATTTAGTTCCCATCATCTTGGCTTTTGGAGTAATAGACAATGTATACCATCTAATGCTGATGAGAAACTTGAAACCAGGTTTGTGGGCATATGATTGCTTCTTGTGGATCCTCATCATTTACTAACACATATCCATTAGGATTAACTTTTCAATTAGATACTTGGGTAACATATAGGGTTGTTCATCAAACCCTCCTACCCTGATGTAAGTGTAGGTTGGGAATTATAGGAATATACAGCCAACCTTATTGACCAGTGCCCATGCTATATATAAAACTCTCTCTTTCTCAAGTTCTTTATCAAAAATACAAATGAACTTATAAAAGAAATCATAATTTAATCTTCTATAATGTTTCAAGCTTTCCTTCAAAGTTAGTTGTGGGTAGTATTCATACAGAGACCTTCTTTCTATCAACGACACTTATTAATCTTAGAAAAGATTTCATGTTGGCTATAGTGTATGAAAAATAGAAAGTCATGAAGAAATTTATAGAAGAGGTCACCTTAGAGAGCTAGTGACATATGGAATCACTAATTTGTTTCCCCAAAAATATCCTTTATTTTCCCCTCTTAATAACCTAGATGTAGTGATACATCCTTTCTTCAAATATGTTTGATGTGGGTAGCCCCCTAACTTTTCTTAGGAGAGTGATTAGATCCCCTACCTCTTCAAGGAACTCACTATGGTAATGGTTTTGAGGCCACCTAGAAATGGAGTGCCAAGGGGTCTTGAGCCATTTAGAGTTGATATGCCTCTTGAACTTATTCAAATTCTTGTCATAGTGCTCCTGGGCTAACTCCATAGTTATATCCAAATATTCTTCAATATCAAAGAGATGGAAGATTTTATCAAAATACTCCTCATCAAGGTAGATGACCACTTTTCCATTTGTATCTTTGATTTATCTGGTCTATTTATTGAAATAATCATCAACTATCAAGATTAACTTTGTGTCTTTTGATGATACAAGAAATATAGTTCCTAGGTGAATCTCACTATTTAGGGCCGCCTATATGTGAGGTGCAATGGGGTCCCTATCTATCCTCTATAAAAATTCATCCATGTCAATATGGCCAATCTCTATGATTTTGATCTAGTCCACATTTGATTCAAATTTAGATGAAGGAAGCACACCTTGAAACTTATAATTCATGGCTTTCTTGGTAGGAAAATCTTTTAATATTGGTCAAGTGACTACAAGAGAGAAATTCAATTATCTAGAGTTAGCATTTTTTGTTTACTAAGGATAAAATGCAGGAGTGGAGAAAATGTGTGCCATTATATGGGGTAGTAATAAATATATGTAGTTCAAAGAATTTTCTTTGAATTGTTTGAGGTATGAATGCTTTGGGTGTAGTTTGGATAAAATTATCTAAACTACATAGAACTTAGGTATTTCAAAGAATGGGTGCAATCTAGAGAATTTTATTTGGCCTACACCAATCTTGGGTAGAACATGTAAGTTGGGTGTAGGTTGGAGAAAATTCTCTAACCTACACCATATTTAGGTTGGTTTGGTGCACATTAGAGAATATTCAACAAAGTTCACTAAAAGGGGTTTGACTACGTGCACTTCAAAGAATTTTATCTGATATGCATGGGGTGAAAGGGAAAAATGGTGCACTTTAAATAAAATTCTTTGACGTGTACCTAGACTTGGTAGGATAGTGCACATCAAAGAAAAATCTCTGAAATGTACCCACAAGAAGGGTTTTTGAAAACCAATTTTTTGGCATATGGGTTTGAGAGGGTTTCAAATCATGCAAAAGGATAATGAAAAAAGATTAAAAAAAATAGAAGAGTTTAAATCCAAAGAAACTTGTGTTTTTTCTTATATTTCAACATGGATTCTAAACCCAAAACAAAAGCATGGGTTGATATTAGAAGTAGGGTTTCAAAAAAGAAATGATGTAAACAAGACCGCTTGGATAAATGATGGAAAATAAAAAGAGAAAATGAAAAAAAACTAAAACCTTACCTAATATGCTAAAGAGATGAAATCCTATATGGAAAATGATGTAATCATGTGTGGATATGGATTTTTAGAAGGTGCACATAGGCTCATAAATGGTGAGGAGAAGAAAGTAAAAAACATAGGTGAAAAAAGAATTACCATAGGTTAATATACAACCATGGTAATTAATGCATATTAATTAGTGCATAAGTGGTGGGCCCACATAAAGGGTTAAAGAATTTATTTGAACTTACACATGTAGTGGTATAAAATTTTATGCCATTTCAATTTAAGGTGTAGTTAAGATAATATTCTTTGGATTGCATGATTTGAGTTAGGTGTAGTCCGAAGAAAATTCTCCAGACTACACAAGGTAAAAAACTCTCTTAAAAGACTAAAATTTTTAGGGAATAAAAATGCAAGAAGGTAATTATTGGCCTCATTTTGTGTGCCTAGAACTCATGGGATATGAAATGTATAAGTTTCATAAAATTTATCACATGAATTGAGCCTACCAAATTCAAAGATAACATACTTAAGGATTTGAAAAATAGTCATAGTTATTTGTCTAAATTTTACTATATCTAAAGATATTCTGGTATTTGACTTCCCTCCTTAATTTGCCTAATGTTGATCTTGGGATTTCACTACCAAGATAGTATTCTATCTCTATTCTAACTAGTCTTATATGGTATTTAGGACTAGGTATGGAACAAAGGTCACCATAAGGATTGAACCTATCTTTAGGTTACATTTAGAACCATGCATACCTAATTTGTCTAATGTAAATTAAACTATCATAGATGAAGATGAACACCCAAATTATTAGGAGATAATTAAACCACTTGAAGGTATATCATACTTGCTTATTCATGAATGGGGGGTAGATAACCATGGCTATGAACTATACAAGATCACTAAAGATGCAAGTTTAAGGTTATATCGTATGCATGTAGAAGAGGATGTTAGATCATCCCTTACTTGACCAAGCCAAGAACATGATGGAGTGTGGAGTTTATTCTTTTAAGGATCTAGGTTAAAGAATGGAATTACAGTAGGTGTCATGTTTGTCTCTTCTTCCAAGCAAAGGTACTTCTCTACCATGAGGTTTTAATTTAGTTACATATGTATATAGTGATTTGGTAGTGCATCAAGTGAGCGTAGACATCCAATTCCTGACACCATTATGTTAAAATTGTCAGTCATGCTCAAAATTATGTAACAACACATAATTTGGGCCAAATCCACTTAAACATTCTAAATGGTTGGATCTTGTTGTATATAAGTGTCTATTTAGGATAATCTATACCTAAATGGGGAAATACAATTTATGTAATTATTAACTTTTTCCAAATCATTTTGAGTCAAAATGATAAAAATGCAATTTGATGCTCTGAATCACCCAATTCTTCTAATTCGAAGGCACATGACACGTGCATGTGTTATTTCATTTTGATAATGTCATAAATGGGATATTGGTCTATATGTAACTAGCACTATCTTCTAATTATACTTTAGTCAAATTACAACTTAGTAACATGACATTTTGACCAATTCGATTAAATGTGCAACCAATTTCTAGAGAATTATAGAAAATTAATTAACCTCACTTAAGAAAATTAAACCAAATCAAGGGCTTAAGTGAAAAATACATGGAATATATTGAATATATATTAATTGTAAATTCATTCCTAATATCTACGTCATTAGGTGACATCATCTATGGGGTGGAATCCATAAGCCATAAATGGAACAAATGTCTATTTTAAGCCCTCCTATGCCTTTTTAATGCCCCTTTCTTCTAAATATTAATAGGAATATTTATGGATTGAGTATCCAAAATTGAATTGATTCATGGACACATATATTGATCTTAAGATAGATGATCATGGTTTATTTTGATCATTTCTGAAAATATATAAATATGAGGGCCAAGATCACCATTTTTAAGCTTCTTTAGTTTAAACTTATTATGCATAATTATCTTCAGAAGTCTTTTTTTCTGTACTATTATTATGATTAATTTTCAATAGGATAGCTTCAATATTAGCATAATATTGGTTAGTATCATGAGCCTAGTTTTATTGGTGCATTGAGAGATGATGGAGGAGCAAGCCACTCATCATTTCTAAAGATTTAGAGCACCAAATCAAGGGGAAATTCACATTTTGAGCTGCACTTGGAGGTGGGATGATATTGGGAAGGTTTTTTGGTATATTCCTTTCAATAGTTCTTAATTTTCATTTACAAAACCCCATTGAGGGAGTTGTCTTTGTGAGTTATGTTCTTTATGCTTATTTGAGTTTTCTTGACTAATGCATGATCTAACTCACTTTGGATTCCATCTCTACATCTTACATCGTGGGTCATTTCCTTCCAACTTATTCTTGACAAATATTTTAATTGAATAGCCATTGATTCAACCAAATGTCTTTCCACACCTTCTCAAATAGGGAAAAGATGTAGACATCCAATTCTTAACATCATTGTATTGAAATTGTCAATCTTACTCGAAATTATACAACAATTCATAATTTGGGCCAAAATCACTTAAACATTCTAAATGGTTTGAGCTTTTCATATACAAGTGTAGATTTAGGTTGATGTATCATTGAATGTGGAAATGTATTTTATAAGATTATTAACTTTTCTTGAATCATTTCGAGTCAAAATGATTGATACTTTGAGCTACACAATTCTTCTTATTCAGAGGGACATGATATGTGTATGTGTTATTTTGTGTTGATAATTTCCTAATTAGGATATTGGTTCATACACAACTGACACCTTCTTCTAATTATAAATCTATCAAATTATGACTCAATAACTTGATGTTTTGACTAGTTTGATTAAGTGTGCAACCAATTTACAAAGAATTACAAAAAAATAGTTAACCTCACTTAAGCAAATTAAACTTAATCAAGGGATTAAGTGAAAAATAAATGGAAGATATTGAAGATATATTAATTATAAATTCATTCTAAATATATACATCATTAGGTGACATTATCTATGGTGTGGTAGCCATAAGCCATAAATGGAACAAATATCTAGTTTAAGCCATCCCATGCCTCTTTAATGCCCCTTTCTTCCAAATATTAAGGGAGATATTTATGGATTGAGCTTCCAAAATTGAATTGATTCATGGCCACACATATTGATCTCAAGATAGATGATCATGGTTGATTCTGATAATTTTCAAAAATATATAAATAAGAGGGCCAAGATCACCATTTTTAAGCTTCTTTGGTTTAAACTTATTATGAAAAATTATCTTCATAAGTCATTTTTTGTGTAGTGTTATTATTCTTAAGTTGCAATAGGATAGCTTCACTATTGGCATAACATTAAATAATATCATGAGTCTAGTTTCATTGGTGTATTGAGAGATGATGGAGGAACAATCCACTCATTAGTGCTAAAAACTTAGAGCACCAAATCAAGGGGAAACTCACATTTTTTTTCAATAATTGTTTGTTAGCCCAAATAAGTATAAAAACTCTAGAAAACCTCTAGATCCTACCAAAAAAAGATTAGATAGAGAGCATTAAAGTTTATAAAATTGAGAATAACAACCTACAACTTTTAATAAAAACCCAAAAACTACTTTCCATCATGTTCTACCTTTCACATAGGGATTGATGCTAGTTAGAATAAGATCGATGTTGGTTAGGATAAACTGATGTTGATCACTGTGTAAATTGTGTCTTTTAAAAATAACAAAATCACATGAAAAATAAAGACAAAAATGATTTTTAGAGATTCTTAAGCATTTTTTAGAAAATATAAGTGTTCCAAATTAGTCTCCTTAATTGTATGGAATGTGTGTCCCATTGGGCATGCCAAGGCATAGAGATGGAATCCAAAGTGAGTTAGATCATGCATTAGTCAGAAAAACCCAAATAAGCATAAATAATATAACTCACAAAGCCAAATCCATCAATGGGTTTTTGAAAATTAAAATTAAGAACTATTGAAAGAATGAATATACCAACAAGTTTTCCCAATAGCATCCCACCTCTAAGTGCAACTGAAAATGTGACTTTCATCTTGATTTGTTGCTATAAATAGTTTGATCCTCCATCATATCTCAATGCACCAATGAAACTAGGCTCATGATATTGATCAATGTTATGTCAATAGTGAATCTATCCTATTGTAAATTAAGCATAATAACACTACACAAAAAATGACTTGTGAAGATAATTTTGCATAATAAGTTTAAACCAAATAAGCTTTAAAATGGTGATTTTGGCCCTCTTATTTATATGTTTTTGGAAATGCTCACAATCAACCATGACAATCTATATTTATATCAATATGTGTGGTCATGAACCAATTCAATTTTGGAGGCTCAATCCATAAATATCCCCATTAATATTTAGAAGAAAGGGGCATTAAAGAGGCATGTGAAGTCTTAAACTAGATATTTGTTTGATTTATAGCTTATGGATGCCACCCCATAAATGATTTCACCTGATGATGAAGATATTAGGAATGAATTTTTAATGAATATATCTTAAATATCTTCCATGGATATTTCACTTAAGCCCTTGAATTGGTTTAATTTTCTTAAGTGAGGTTAATTATTTTTTTGTAATTCTTTAGAAATTGGTTGCACACTTAATTAAACAACTCAAAATGTCAAGTTATTGAGTCTTATTTTGACTAAATTATAATTAGAAGAAGGTATCAATTTCATACAAACCAATATCCCATTTATGACATTATCGATGTGAAATAACACATGCACATGTTGTGTGCCTCTGAATTAGAAGAATTAGGTGGTTTAGAGTGTTAAATTACATTTTCATCATTTTGACTCAAAATGATTTAAGAAAAGTTAATAATAAAGTAAAAATCATTGATTAATTTAGGGATGCTTTAGCCTAAATCAGTACTTGTATACAAAAATATCAAACCATTTAGTGCATTTAAGTGATTTTGGCCCAAATTATGCATTGTTGCATAGTTTTGAGTAAGATTGACAAATTTAACACAATGGTGTTAGGAATTGGATGTCTATAGTGAGAGGGTAGAATTTAGTCAAGAATACACTCTTTAAGGTATAAAAACATAGGATTTTGGACATTTTAGAAGATTTTGGACATATTTCGAACCCAAGAGAGGCCAATCAACATGTAAACCAGTTGGTAGCCATAGGAGCATAGTATGACATACTAAGTGGGGTCAAGGACATGAAAGATTAGCCTAAAATCAAGGTATTTTGCATAATTTTAATCCATGATAATAAGGTTAGCTAGTAGGCATTTTAAAATGATAAGCAAATAACATGTTTCTTGCAACAGGAGGTAGAATTATGCTCAAGAAAACAAGGTATATTGAAACAACAATATGATGATTAGATTATCTAATTGAGGATAAACATTATACCTAAGGTATTATTGACCTTGTAAAACATTTTCAAAGAGGATGATTAGTTAATAAAGGACAAGGTTAGAATATTAACCAAGGAGAAGCACTATGAGAAGGTCACTATCTTTCAGGATATGTTACTCAAACTAGCTAAAGTGAACACAAAGGAGGATAAGGCATCCTTCATAGAGTTATGTCAATAAATTACTGACATATTATCTTGGGAGTACAATTATTTCAAGGGTTTTTACCCTAGTTTTTCCCATCATACCATATAATTTGAGTCAATTGATAAGCTTATGAGACAAAATTAAAGATTGGTAAACCCCAATATTGAAGTTCTCATGAAGAAAGAGTTGGCCAAGCTCATTGGGTCCAACATCATCTTCCCCATCAAACACTCTTCATGGGTGGATAATCTTGTGCATGTAAGGAATAATAATTGGGAGATAATATTATGTGTAGACTTTATGAATCTCAACAAGGTGTCATTAAGATACCACTACCCATTGCCATCCATGGATCAAATTCTCCAAAAGGTTGTAGGTTCACATTATTTTTCCTTGCTTGATGAATACTCAAGGTACAATAAAGTGTTAGTAAAAGAGGATTACTAATACAATATTTCTTTCAAAACCAAGTGGGGCATTTATGCTTACAAGATGATACCCTTTAGATTGTCCAATATAAGGGCCAGCTTCCAAAGGGAAATGGATGTATCCTTCCATGGATTCATCAATGAGATGGTGATCATAGACCTTTATGACATCATAGTATTTTCCAAGGATCCCAAAGATCACCTGACACACTTAAGGATGATATTTGATAGGTGTAAGTAGTATGGGGTCTCCTTGAACCATAAAAAGTGTATTTTTGTAGTCTATGAGGGCATACTCTAGGATATATTATGTCAAAATAAGGCATTTATATAGACCCTGAGAGGATAAGTGTAATCCTTTATATATTAATACTCAAACATAAGAAAGAATTACATATTTTTTTAAGTAAGATCAACTTTATCAAGAGGTTTATCCCTATGTTTGTAGAAGTGGTAAGGCCACTAACCTTCATGCTCAAGAAACATAAGGATTTTTCATGGACTAAAGAAGGGAGAAGAATATTTGAAGCCATAAACTAGGCCATTTCCCAAGCACTCACATTCCTCAACCTTGATTTATTAATTGAATTCTTATTATATACCTTCTTAACCAATGACACTATTTTTAACATGCTTATGCAGCAAAACAATGAGGGTCTTAAACATCCCATACCATTATTTAGTAAATAATTAAATGGATATGAAGAGATATATACATTTTTTTTTAAAACATACTTTCAATCATGGGATGAATCAAAAAAATCAAAAACATGGTTTTTAATAACAAAATCTATATCATGGTAGTTCACCTTAGCATCAAAGACTTCATCCTTAACAAGGACTTGAGTAAAAAGAGAGCATCCTGGGTGACCATATACATAGAAATTAACATATAATTGAAGGTCACCAAGATGTTAATGAGTACAGGAGTGTGTGAGAACTTGGTAGTAGATGTGATGGAGGACAAAGAAGTGGTTTTAACAATGCAAAGTGACTACCAAACAACTACACCTACATCTCCTTCCAGTTGGAATCAAGACATGGTGAGGTTCCTTGAAATAGTATAATGTCCTATAAGACAAGAAGGATATACTAAATAATGAAATAAATACCTTATGTCTTGATTATTTGGGTGATTTTTAAAAAATATCTTGATCTTATGATCTTGAGGTCCATAGAAACTAACCAAGTTGACAGGCTCCTAGACCAGTTTCATGATGGGCATGCAAGAGGTCACTTTACAGACAAGACTACAATAGAAAGGATCATAAAAGTATTATAATTTTTTCCAAGTTATTTAAGGACTCCCATTCTTGGGTTAGGATGTGAAAAAAGTGTGTTATGTGCACAGGGAATCAAAGAATAGCTACCTTTCCCCTCAAGCCTATTCAAGTGGAGCAACACTTCATGTAGTGGGGCCTATGATTTGTAGGTATGATTCACCCTCCATATAGTAAAGTATATAAGTAGGTATATAATTATATATAATAATTTATTATGTTTTTTGAGGTAGTATATTTTTGGAGTTTTATGATAGCCTAGTAAGTAGATTTGGGATCCCCTCCACCATTATATCAAACAATGCACTAGATTTAAGTAGTGAAAAGGTGAGTGAATGGTCTCTAAACAATATAATATACCTCATAACTTTCTCCAACTACTATCCAAATGGTAAAGGACTTTCCTATTCCACCAACAAGAATCTAATTAGGATCATAAGTAGAACTATGGAGGACAATCAAAGGGAGTGACATACAAAGCTAAGAGAAAACTTATGGGAAGATAGGTTTAATCCTAAGATGGATATTGGTCATTTAACATACCTAATTTTCTATGTAAAAGAGGCAAGTCTACCCATATCACTTACACTACCAACCTTGGAACTCACACATCACCTTGAACTCATGGAGAATGATGATATGGAAGTAAGAATGAATAAATTAAGGGAGATGAAAGAGATAAGAGATGATGATACTCATGCCATATTATCTCATAAAGATAAATTTAAGAGTTAATTTGACAAGATATCTTCTTCAGAGACCTTTCAACAAGGTGATATTATGCTCAAGTGGGAAGAATACTAAGCTAAACTAGGTAAGCACTAAATGTTTGATAGTCTTTGGAGTAGACCATACATTATTACCATATGTAAAGGGTATAATGATTTATTATTTTCCAAGATAAATGGTGAGTAAATATTTATCCATGTTAATGGGGTGTTCATTAAGTATTTTTATGAGAAATCATAAGATATCTTGTATATAGTAGTTTAGGTTTCATTTTTCTAAGTGTTGTGCCACATGATTTGTTAGTAGCTTGTCTTTGTATGTTCATATTTATTTCTTGTTGTATGTCCTTGTTTCATTATTTTGTGTCATTTTCTATGTATTTTATAGATTTTTTTAGTCATTATATTTTTGAAGGTATTAATCATGACGTGTTAGCTTACTCAAATAATCTTTCATCTAAGCATGACTAATATGCAAGAGATCTTAGGTCCTCTTAACTAGAAAGTAGGTCAATCCTTCATATTCACCAATAATGTTGACTTATTTCTACCCTTTGGCTTACAAAGGATTCAACCTATTCCATGAGTACCTAAGCTCACCTTGATCACCCTATTATGTCTTTTGAAGTGTCGAGGCAATTCGAAATGGGGATCACTTATCATATCAAGGCAGCAGGTTCAAGTGAGGTACTATGTCAAGATATGTTATGGTGGTTGTATTTTAATCCCTTTTTTAATTTTATTTCAAGTTTATCTTTATTTTATCTATGTATAAGGGTTGAAAACAAGTATTGGATTGGTCTCTATGGTTTAAATTTACTCATATTGAAGATAACCCAAAGGTTATAACTCACAACCTATTATGAATCCATCTAAATGTGTTGAGATCCTATAATGTATAAAAATATAAGAGTGTTAAGGATGTCATAATTTTAATGTGGTAACCTTGCTTAGGTCCTTAACATGTTCGAAGGCCTTTTAGCAGATATTAAGGTAACCTCTACTTGAATTTTCACTTGAGATCATGTATATTACCTATAAAATGGGTGTATAGCCATGGAATGATGTTAATTTGGCCCTAAAACACTGTTAATACCATCAATTATTCCCTCAAAGGTTCCCATTATCACCAAAATCTCATGATATAATAATTTCATATGCAAAATAGTGTCTTTTCATAAGTCAAATGCTTTTATTCACCACTAAATGGACCTACACATGGAAAAGAATGGATTTTAACCTTCCCTCTACCTGTAATCCATATTTTTAACATGTTTTGACTCCTCATTTCCCTCCTACCCACCAATTACATTTCAAGATCTAAAAACCTAATAACATGTGGGAAGTGGTCTTTAACAAGTCTTTTCAAGCATGTACAGATTTGTACAGTATGATCATGGTCATAAAATTAGAAGGATATACATAGGGAACTGATTGGAGACATAATTTAAGATAATACATGAGTTTTAAGTCAAAAAAGGTCAAAAACCAACGCCTCCTTTCCAACGTCCTCCTTGGCAGCCTTGGATAGCCTCTCAAGTTCTTGCTCAATATGGATAGGAGAGAGAATATGGTGACCTAAAATCTTGTCCATAGGAATTTTATATAATGGAATTTTTTCCTTTTAATTTTTTTTAATAATTATGACCCATTCTTTATGAACAATGCTTAATAACATACGGTAGTCAAACTAGTCTTCCACATCCACACAAGGTCAAGATTGAAAGAATTTTAGTGCATTTTTTACTTGTTTGAAGAAAATAGTGAGAGTGTATGTCTTATACAAGTCCTAAAAATCATTCCATTTCATTATCCACCCTTATTTAACACATGTTATTCCATGGGAATAATAAAACACTAGGTTATCACAAGTTACAGCCTATAGGCAAAAACTTTTTTTGACGATGGACCTTCAATGCATATATTTGGAAATGAGTGATCGTTTGAGGTTTAATAATGGGTTTATTAGAATTATTAAAGTATTATTTCCTTATTAATATATTGGAGTGACAAAATTAACCTTAAACTCCTTCAAAATCATGCCTTCAAATGAGACTACTTGTGTAGTTAACCTTCAGTGCAAACATGAACTAAATATTTCATGGTGATGGTTATATTGAAGATCATCAAAACACTATGGAGTAGTAGAAATGTTGTAATCATGTAGATAATCCAATATTTTATAAATTACATGACTCATTGTGTCCCTCAAGGACAAGAAACCATAAACTATCCCCTAATGCCTTCATATACCTCTTTATCAAAGCTTAAGGTTAATTAGAAAAGTTTAAGGTATTTGTAAAATCTTAATTTTTTATTTCTCCCTTCATGTGTCTAATCAACTAAATATAAGTACATTTACCTATTTATTATATGAATAATATTATTTAAGTACACCATATGTGATCTTGAACAATATTTAACAGTTTGTATGGAACCTCTCAAATAACCTTTGTTGTGTAATGGTCTCATCAAGCCATTTCACCCTATAATACGCTCTGATTTCCAAAATCAAAACTCTATAGGCCCCTATCAATACCACCTATAGGTTTGAAATCAAGTCCAAATGTTTCATAATACCATGAAGGACCATTCGTACTATGAGATAGGGGTTTAATCAAGTGTGGATACTATTAAAAAAGTTATGACCAAGTTCAGAATACCAACTCAAGCCCAATCTCTAAATGCTTTTCTTAAACCATCATACAACTGAGTCTATAATATATAAGGGTCATATGTTACAAATATGAACTCCTTAATAGTATTATTGGGATTAAAGATAGATTAATTATGTCTCAAAAGTATGGATGAGCCCCTCTTGCTGATGAGCCTATTTAAGAACCACTTGATAGTCACACACGTAAACCACCACCTATAGGTAGTCTACCTCCAACATTGAATATAAGATGATGTATTAACACTAAATATATAGAGATCAAGTAGACAGGAAAACTATATAGATCATGCTATTGAGAGTAAAAATAAACTTGAAGGGATAAGTGAAACAAGTTGGCTTAGGCATGTACAGTGAGCTAAATTCACCTGACTAATTTTGGTGTCTAACTGAGATGAATGACAATGGAAATAAAAAATTTAGGTGTAACCCCATGGTAAGTATGGAATTCATATTCCTCTAGATATCATATGATGATGATCAAGCTTGATATTTTCCTAGGCTGGGTTGAACACTCATGACACATAAGCCTATGTACATGACTGCATAAATGAGTTTAGAAAAAAAGGGTTGAAGAAAGTCTAATTAAAAAGGTGTTACCAGACCATGAGATAATGTAATGTGATATTACAACCCCATCATCAATAAATAAGGAGATAAAATACTACTAAGGTCTCTAGTGAAACAACTGACTCAAACACTTAGGCTAAGCAATGGTGCTAAGGGCAGACCTATGAGAGAAAGGCATAAACAGGAGTCTAGATAGTTGAGGACAAGTGTAGAATGATGAAATCATATGGAAAAGGGTGTTATGATAACACTTAATTCACTAATACACCTACATGTGATTCAATGTCTTGAAACTTAGTATAAGCCTATGAGGCTTAAAGCCCTCCTTGAACCCTCTATACCCCACCTCCAACTTGGTGATAGAATCAAACCCCCATGGTAGGCCTAAGGGAATGTTATGTGTATGGTGATTATATAGGTCCAAAATAAGTTAGGGAAGTGGTTATTTTGGTCCTCTTACCCCTTTCAAGCTTTACTACCCTAGTCTACCATCTCGAACTACCAACTCCAATACTCATATCTCACATGGCATGATGAATTGGGCCCAATGTTATTATGGTAATTTTGGTACCCTTATGCACTTAATAACCATGGAGGAAAGATTTGTAATCGAAATATCAACTCTATGAACATTGCCTAACACTATTAACCCATACAGAATGCTTAGCAAAGAATTAAGGACTATCAACTTTCACTCACAACTCATCGTATAAAGTGCATGGATCTAGGAGATGTTTTAGACTTTTGAAGGGGTATATGCGTTCAACATCCATTATAATAAGTTTTGGATTTGAGGTCTATATTCTATGAACCATCATTAAGATTATAGGCCATTAAAATCCTCTCGAAACCTTGATAAATACCCAATGAAGGAATTATGCCCCTAAAATCTTTCAAATGAAGTGGTTGATCATATAAATTCTCTTGATAATATTGTAAGTTTTCATGATCATCTATATGAGTCATTATTTGGCATATGTATGGTATATGGTGTATAAATCAGACCTAGATAGAACTACTATAAGCCTAGAAAGGATTACTCCAAGCCTATGTATAATAAATTGGAAATAAAATACATGTTTACATGATTTTTAAGAGTGAAATATATCAATAATTAAATAATGATCACCTACATGGGTCTCCACATCTCATAACCACCTATAAACATACTAAGTGCTTAGTTCATTGACTATATACACATGAAAAGAAAAAAAGTGGATTAACTAATCCAATACAAATGATCCCATGGGCTCTAAGGGATATAATTTATGCCATAAAAAGTAGAAAAGGAATCTCATGACTCCATTTTGAAGTCAACCCAAAAACCCTATCTTTAGGCCTATTGGCCTAATATCCATCTCAAGACATGACTACTTAAAGAATGAGGTCAAAGGAAAATAAGGGTTAAATGAAACCTTATAATAGCATGATATTACATTTCAATGGATTTAAAATGTGCAAAAGTTCTCTGTTTGTATAGGAAATCTCAAAATTGGTCATTTTTTGTCTAAAAAAGTCTTGAGAGTGCACAGAAGGTAAGACAATCACCCGAGGAACACCTTCACATGATTATAAATATATGGAGGATCTACATGGATTTGTAATGACATAGGTAAGGTTGATGGGCCTTTTCCACTATAATTTAGTGGCATTGGTACATGGTTTGAAGTCTTAACCTTTATGAACTATCATTATGAGTTCAAACCCCTCTAAACCTCTTTGAAACCCTAATAGAGACATGATAGAGGAAATATTTAGTATTTTAAATTAAAATGAATTAAAATGGATTTTTTAAACGCATATAACACATTATACACATTGGTAAGGTCCTAAACCTATCATTAATTTGTATGGATAGTTTTACAGGTTCATCAAAATCACTATTTTGGCAAGATTTAGTGATGAATTCAAGGTGTAGTTTTATATCATGAAATAAGTTAATGTGAATTATGTTTCACTTTTTCACCTTTTCAAATAAAAAACCACTCCCATTTCACCCTATAAATTCTCTTATAGGTCTGACCTAAAGAGCTAATCCAAAAATGCTAGTGAGAGGTGACCTAGTCACATAATTGAGGTACAATTGTAAGTGTAAAATGTTTGAAAACCATAATTCATGGTATAATATGATTTTATGGACCTCAAAAATTTTCAATTACTTATTCTTAAGGTTCTATTTAGGTCTCTGGTCATCCAAGAAGTTAGAATCAAGAGACTATGCCTAATAACCTAATAGGCCTAGGCATAGAGGGCTGCCAAAGGAGTGAATTAAAGGTCATAAAAATAAATTTAAATTACTCATGGAGGTTATTAGGTATACTTATAATATCCATAATGGAGGATAGGATAGTTTTCCAAGCCTTATTGGCATTAAAAAAGATATGGGTTACTTAATGCTTTATGGAGGCTAGTTAGAGCATAATGCACCTTTATAATTGTCAAAATTAGAGGAATTTGACTAGGTTGGTGTGAACCTGCTCTTCATGGGGTAAATCAAGACTAAATTATCCTCTACCACTCCATCTGTATGCCATATTCTCATTTGAAGGCCATTATGTAGCCAAGATAATACATGAAGGGAGTTATGGGGGATGGTTGTAACTAATCATTGAGTGAATTATGGCCATCCATGACCTATCAATTTATTATCCACACCACATTATCTTCTTTCTCTTTCTCATGTTTTATAAATTGAGGCCCTAAGGCCATTATAATTATCCATCACCTAGATATGATGAAACTCTACCCAAATAGTATCTTGCAAACCTTTTGAATCAATAAGGACTTTTTCATATTTCCTAACTATCTTAGTGTGCTATGTGATTATTAATTTGTATAAGTGGTGAATTTTTATTCCCATTTTCATGTACTTGTCCTCACCTAGTTGATTGTATGTTATTCTATACAGGTCATATGATGTGTCAAAGTGTTGTTGACTATTTATGAAGTGCAATACGATTGGTAGTGTTCTAAAATATACCTCTCATACATCTCCTTAAAGTTGTAATCATCTACCATAACCTTCATGTGAATTAATAATTCTTAGGATCCCCTTAGAAAATATGTATCAGTCACTAGTACTTGTTTGATTCATAAAGTGTTGTTGAAGGATTAGTTAGAGTGGACAAGAATATGTTGGTGCATCACCTCCCCTTAACTTAGTTTTTTTCTATGCATTATCTTATATCTATTTCCATCACCATTTATTATTTTTAGGAATTGAGATACAATTGATGCACCGAGGGATCTAGCCCCAAAACTATAGGTTTAGTCCATCCATAGGTTACCCTTAGCCTTGGATTAATCCCATGTTACCCTAAACTTGGAAAGGCCTAAATAATATTATCCCAATGGTGTATTTTGGTGGTTAATAAGTATATAATGCCTATTGGGACCATGTTTCAAATGATTTAGAGCATACACTTATAGCATTGAATGATATTAAGGAGTTTCAAGTACTCTAGTGGTATATTTATAGTCAATTTTCATGCCAAAAGTGGTCACAAGGTTTAAATCAAAAGGTAAAGAAGTTATGTTTGTTGAGTTATATTTGGAATTTTCTAGGAGAAATAGGTACCCTAGGTCTAATCCTAATCCTACACCCCTTGATTCTAATAATCCTCCTCAATAAAGGACTGATGCAAACCCTACACCTCTAATGGTTAGGCCTAGGTGTTAGGAATATAGAACATAGAGAAATATTAATGAATTAAAAATGGAAATAAAATGAAGAAAAATAACACAATAGAGACATATATTTAATATGGTTCACCTAATATGGGCTACACCCACATAAAAATAACTAGTCTTTATTATTCTGTCTAACAAATGAAGGGAAAAACCTATAATACATCCATTGCAATATCCTCTTAACTCACACATAGTATGTCACCATGATTATAATGCCATCATATCAAAAGAGGGTTACATATTAGTGCAAAAATTCAAAACATATTTTTTACCATTAGATCTGTGACCTAATAGTGAATGGTCTAAATTTACTATGAAATTACAATATTTTACAATGTATTTTTAACCCCAATAGACCACCATGGTGACCCTGATGGGGGGGAGTTACCCACATATACCCCTCCTATTAGGAACTAGGAACTATAATAAGATTAGGCTCTACCATCCAACACTAAGAATCAAGATTTTGTTCCCTTTAATGGTGGCATCCCCCTAAACCTAAACCAATTTGATGATATCCTTACTACTACACTTAAGAGCCTTCTATATTTCATAAGGGAAAAACTCTACCACTCATGTTGAACACATTAAAGACATATCAAACCTATGCCCATTTCACAATATGACCCCAAAAAATGTGGAAATGAGGTTATTGGTTACTTCCTTGAGGGGTAAGGTACTTCAATGGTATATGGGTTTAACACTTACTTCTATCAATGCCTAGGGTGAATTTGGGGAACACCTATGTAAGTATTTTGAGGATATAAGTGACCATATATCTCTAGTAGAATAACTCACCATAATCAAAAGGGATCCCCAAGAGTTTATGGTATAATTTAACTATAAGTTTCATAAAACTTGGGATAGGATCCCGATGGTAGTCAATCCCACCTATAACTATGCCTTATTACACTATTTGACAGCCCTCAATTCTGATGTGGTGGTCATGATACAGTCTATGGGAGATAACACGCTACCAAATGCCTATGAAGTGTCAATAAGGTCTTAAAACTATCTAATACAAGTAGGAAATATTACCCCAAGGCCCCTCATGCCTTTGTTCCCAGAGATACAACCTTATATGCCTACCATTGCTCCCTTACCAACACCAATAAATCATGATCAAGTAGATGCTAATCAAATAGATAAATTGGGTAAAATTGAAGGACTTCTCAAGGCACAAAGTAACAAGATAGTGGCCTTGGAGAGGTAGAAAATTCCACCTCATATACCTTACCAATCACCTTATCAAGCCCCCTATCAGCACTATTATTTCAATAGGCCTCCATATTAGCCTAATCCACAAGGTCAAGGGAAGATCACTCAAGCAAGACCCTATAACATGTTCAATACTAATTCTACTAGTACTTTTAGAGTATTAGTTCCAACTCAAAATGACTATGCTCAAGAAGGTCAATTGTCTATAGAATGGGGTCAATCATATGAGATGCCAATTAGTCTAAGTGGAGATACTTATTAGGCCCATTTTCTACAATAAAATTAGTCCCCTCTAATGCAAGACAATTATCCTCATACATAACATAAATAAGATCCTTCTATGCAACATGGAGATTTTCCCTTCATGAATTAATCTAAAATGTCAAACCAATAAGGAATGAGTGGAAGCTAGGTATAGACACCTGAAATTGGCCAAAACTAGCTTCTGACTAGACTTCAAACCAATTCTTACTAATCATTATAAATTAAACATATAAATCACTGAACATCCCAAATTTACTTTTGCATCATTCATCAAAACTTAGAATCATGTTGAGACATCCCTAATTTAGGTATCCTATCATATGCAATAATAACCTCTCATGGATTCATACCTAATCACCTTATGGCATAACAACTATCAATTTAGTCTATGGACCTATTAAGTGGGGCATATGCATACTTAAATCAAATATTGAAAGAGCTAAAAAGATAATCAAAATCAATTAACAAATTAAACAAGATTAAATTCCTAGTTTAATTATTCATTTGAAATTAATGAAAAAAAAGGAAATTCAAAAATTTTAAATATCCTAGTCTTTCATCATTGCCTTTATGAGTTGTCAAACTCTTTTAAAATATCCTAAAATATCTAATTCCAGAGCCATGCCTTGTAATTACAAATCATAATTACTTGGCAATTATTAACTTAGGTAGAGTTAGTTTTAACTCACCTAGGTTTAGTTTTAACCCATTCCAAGCCTAAACTCAAACTTAACTCACCTTAGTTAATTCCTAAGGATATAAATACAAGGCCATTACTATTCATTTTTAATCTCTCATAAGCCATAGTTATATTTTTAATTTAGAGAGAAACAAGCTTTGCAAGTAAGGTTATAATGCCAAAATATTAATCCAAAAAACATCACAAGCCAATGTGCCAATGAGATATGGATCCAAGCAATTCCATTTTCAAAGATTACCTGATGCACAAGCCAAGCAAGCCATTAAACAAATCCATTTGGAGCTCTCAAGGAAGGTAAAAGAGTTATTATATTTTATGTTTTTTTTTGTGCTTTCATTTAGTGTTTAGTACTAATCATTCCCTATTATCTAGGCTATAAGTGTACGTGTTAGTGTGTTTATTTGAGCTTTTTTACTTGAACTAACACTATACTAACCTCCCTTTCTAGATTCCTATGATCACAAACAGCATGCCCGATGAGATGTCAAGCATATCATACAAGCAAGGAGATTAATATGTTCCTTTTAGTTTTTCTAATGAATGCTTAATAATCTTCAAATTTTAAATTTTAAATTTATTTTTCACATAATTCTATTTTTTTAATTAATTCACAGGTTGCACAGAGATCAACATCGATTCCCTCAATATGATGTTGATTCCCTCAAATAGATGTCGATTATCCTAGAACAAATGTCAACCCCTATGTAAATAATAAATCACGACTAACAATGATTTCTCTTATTTTTTATTGCTATCAATATGTGTTTGAGGATCTGAATATTGTTTGACTAACCATTTGCTTATAATATCTAGTGAGAATCATTAGTTTTAAAGCTTATTTTACTAATAGGTTTTTATGAAAATCATAGTGTTTTTTTATGTTTTTGTACGAACCAATGTCAATATCTACCAAATTACATTGATCCCTATGTGTATTGACTAACATTGATCTTTGTGAAATGACATTGATCCTTGCATGGATTGACATCAATCTCTAATACAGAAAAATAGGAAAACCAAGAGCTCATTCCAAAATATTTTTTTCTCACTCACTTTTGGGATTCTAAGCAAGTAAACCCTCTAAAAAATTGTAATTCCTAAGGTGGAAAAGGCCAAATTTGAACATGGTTAAAACTTTCCAACTTTGTCTTTGGTATTTAAAAAGAACTTAGTTTTTTCAATACCTTCATTATTTATGAAGTTTTTGCAATTTTTCAACTAACGTCAAGGGGCTTAAAATTTTCACAACACATCTCATTTTGTTTCATTAAAATTAACTTTCACATTTAGCTACATAATCTTAAGAGTTTTTCATTTTATTCGTAGATTTTGAAAATTTGTTTACTTCAGAAAAATTGATTCATGCATGTATACTCTCCCCCCATCCTCTTTAGGAAACTTGGGCGACCAAAAGTGCTCATTTTTTACCTCGGTCACTTTATTCCAAAAGAATGAAAATAACATCACTAAGTCCCTCCCCAAATTCATATGGTTAAGGTTATTCAAACATGATCCTAAAGTCTTTTCACTTATCTTTATTTTTCATGCATTTTGGATTATGAGTAGGAGTTTATTGCCTCCTCATAGCTTTTTTAGGGAAAAATTGACTCGTGAATTAATCTCCCAACATTGTTTCAACCCCATTCCATGGTGGGGTATATAAATTGAGTTGGTGAATCATTGGGATTGTAGTTTTAGTGGTTAAACTACCTCCATTAGTGACTAAAATGTATGATCAACTTGGACATCACACTAATTGAGAAATAAATTGATGTAGTGGTTATGAAAAGGAAAATAACTTTTCACAACAACCTAGTTAACATGGATCCAATTTATGTGACAATGTATTGTGTTAACCACACTTGGGACCATCTAGAAACATGTAAAAATTGATAGTTTATATTAACCCCACTTACCATAGAAAAATTGTTGATATAGGGAAAGTAGCATGAAGTTCTATGTTGTTATATAAACTCTTGAGAGAAGAGGGGGCCTAAAACCCTAATTTTCATGTGCTTTTACTTTTTGGGATTAAAAATTAAAATACTCTCAAGAGTGACTCTAATGATAGAATTTGATAGTATTATGCAACCTTATCAGTTTTAGGATTTAGGACATTACACTTAGGTGTCTTTATAATTTTATCCTTTCTTACATGGTTTTGAGTCAAACTATCTATTTTTGTTTATCTTACCACATTAAAAGGAGTCTTGTTTATACAACACTCGTTTGCTGGAGGAGGTTTTACGCTACCCATTTTATGCCATACCTTTATCTTAATTTTTTTTTTATCAAACCCTTGTTTATGTGTTTCACTTGATTGAAAAGGGTATCATTATGCTACCCAATTCATTTCAAATATTTTTGCCTTTAAGTCTTGAAACATGCCATTGATCAGATATTTAGAGCATAATAACATCATTATGCCACTCAAATCATTTTAAATAAGTGTTTACCTTGTGTCCAAATTCTAAATTTTGAAACCAAATCCATGTGTGCCTTTTGGGATCTTTACCTAGTGTCATTATATTGTCTGTCCTTATCTAGCTTGTTTTTTGTTTAAAAAAAACCTAGTTTTCTACATTAAGTTTAAAATTAACCTTGACAAGTTCAAATCTAAACATTGATTGATTTCTATCTATGCCTTATGTAATTTTGGTCTAGACATCAATATTTATCTTTTTTGTTGTGTAACTTAGGTTGATTCTTTATTAAATTTGAAAACTATTGTTTGTGCCTAGATTTGGGAGAAATCACCTATATTTCATATGATTATTATTTCATATCTCATACCAATTGACCAATTTCATGTTTAAATTTGAATGCTTAGTTTATGCCAAAGTGTTTCATATTTTTTACATTAAATCTTATATCTTGTTTTGTTTAAAGTCCAACTTTTGTGCCTTTTCCAAAAGACCTAGCATATGCCTATTTTGAGCCTAGTTTTTGTGCCTTCTCTGAAATACCTAGCAAACTTTATTTTCTTAGATTAGATTTGTTTTGAAGACTTTGAACATAGAGTTTGGAATTTTAGTTTTTAGTCATCCACTTGACCTTTTTATGTAAAACATTGGATGTTAGACATTTGATGTTAGATTGTTTTGTACCAAGTTTTAGCATAGATTGTTTGGAGATATAGCTCCACTTTTTGAACAAGTTAGACCAATTTCTAACCATTTTTCATTTGGATATTATTTTTAAATATTTTATAGAAATTTATGCCTTTGTCATGAAACATTCATCATTGATTCGAATATGTCTCACTATACTTGTAGTGGATCCATGTATAATCTAAGATATGATAATGTGGTTACACAAGATGACTTTGTTCAAGACCCTTATGGTGAGGATGCAGTTTGTAAGACAGATCCCTATCCTCCTTACAACATTCAATCTGGGGAACAAAGACAAGATCATTTAGCTCACTATTTTTTCAACACACATCCATACTTAGAGTAGAACCAAGAAAAATTAGCATAGTACCTATGTAGCATACCTTTAGTTGTAAACCAAGTTTAACAATAACCATACTATGTTATGATGCCATTAGCCTATAATCCCTATTTTTTTGATCATAAATTGATTGAAAGTAAAGATGAAGTTTTAGTTAGAGCCATAGAGGTTGGGGCCAAGTTTCTAGTAGACTTCCCCCACAAAAATTTGCCTAGTTTAGTAAGAGTACCTAACAACATGCCTTATAATCAAACCATCAAACAAGCCTCTTCTAGCAATCCTCAAGCTCTTATGCTGATGTCATATCAAGACACATGTATTCTTGTCATAGGAAAGAGACTCATGGAGGACCACTTTATACATATGTAGATATCATACCAGGCCTATTTAAACTTAGTGCACAATTTTAATAAAATGACCATATCAAATGATCCATTTATCAAGTTAGCTCCTTAAAAATGAGTCATAATCAAATTGATAGGACAAGATAATTTGGGCATAAACCCATTCACACAAATCACTTATATTGGATAAAGTTTCAATACCCCATCCATTGAATAAGCTTATACTAATTCTACATAGATAAATATACCAAATATAGTGGATAGCATGAAAGTGTCATCTAATCCAAACCAAAGTGGTTTAACTGCACAAAAAACTAGTCCAAAATAAGTGTCTTTAATTAACACCACAAGTGGATTAAAATAGCAAGGGGCAAGAACATTTACCTCCCAACCATAAAAATCTACCTCTAATCTTCAACCGGGTACTTCATCAAGTATGTACTACAAGGATTAAGTAGTCAAATACAAACGGGTGCCTTGCCTCAATAAAATGTGACGAATGTTACTCCACCATAACATGTGATGATTAAAATTCCATAATAATAGGCATAGTCTAGTTTAACAATGCAATATAGGTAAAAATTTCTACCACCTCAATAGGGGAAAACCAATGTTCCACATTATCAGGTGGTAACAAGTATACCTCTTTAGTCACACACCAACATACCTTTGTAAATGTTATCTAATCAACAATGTATGTCCATTGGTTAGTGATAAATTTTGAATATATAACAAGCATATACTTCCCAAAAAAATTCACACAACCAATAGGTTTATTGTTCCACAAGTATCAATCAAGCAAAAAATGCCTTTTGTTCTAAATGTGCCATAAATTTAATAACAAGGATTTGTTTCACAACAAGTTTCCCTTATTCATCCAGGATTGATTAGTCAACAATAAGTCCCTATTCAACCTTAGAAGACATAGTACTTCACCTCAAGCCATATCCTTTCATCTCAGCCATAATTCCCTCAAAACCAAGCCTATATATCAAATCTAAACTGGAATATCACACTACAACACATGCAATTCCAAAAATTACATCCCAATCTATGTATGCATATTCTTAGTCAATTCCCTAACCAAACCAATATCCCATAGTAAACCATGCCTCCACTATACCCTAGTCAAAGTAATCTACCTTAAACACCCAGCCTCCACCTCAAGCCAATGTTTAAACTCACTTCCTGGCACAATAACTATAGTAAATGAAAGATGCAATTGTTGTAATTCAATCTAAAAAATAGACCAAGAAGTTTAAGTTGTATGACATGTGTTCCTACCCATTCAACATGGAATACTTGAAAATACCATTTCCTCTAGGGTAAAAACCATTGAAGTTAGACAAATACAAAAGGTAAAGGAGACCCTAAGGCCCACTTAATAAAATTATTTATTATTTTCCAACCAGTGGCTTATAGTGATATATACCTCCTACTTTTGTTTCCTCATAGTCTAGTAAGACAAGCTTTGGAGTGGTTCCTAAAATTGTTGAAGAACTCAGTATCTAATTTTGATAACCTTTTATACAGGTTTGTGCAGTATTTCTCCTACAATATCAAGAGTGAAATTTCATTGGTAGATTTGACTCAAAAAAATAAAAGGTTGGTGAAATAGTTATCAGTTATCTATAGCAATTGAGAACACTTGTCAACTATTTCACCCATAGTTTAATAGAAAAATAAATAGTTGTATTTACTAAAAATTTGCATAGTGAGATATCTTACCATCTAAAGCTATAGTGTGTATATGATTTTAAGGAAATCATTGATAAAGGTTGACTAATTGAAAAGGCCCTTATTAAAAAGGGATTATCAATATTACCTCATTAAATTAGAATCAAAATCAAAACCATAACCAAGTCCAAGTACATAGATTAGCACCAGCCCAAGCTAGTAATTATAAGAAATCCAAGCAATTTAACTACAATAATAATGTTGATAGAAATCAATAAATTGAGTTGTAATATGTCCAAATAGTGAAAACACAACTTTCTCAACCCATGTTGCACATGTAAATTACTCCTCACCAACAACCTCTTCAAAAATAAAAGCATTTAGAGCATCCTAGACCATCTCAATAAATGCAACAACCTTTACCTTTGAAAACCCCTCTTCCAAGACAAATAGTGCCTACCCATCAAGTTTTTAGTAACCTTGGAGAGCCTATTAAAGATGTGTTTCACAAACTAATTGTCACTAATCTAATTAGTTGGACCATTTTGAATCACTATCCTAAGGAAATCACTTATCTAGATTGGTATAGATAAAATGAATTCTAAGAATATCATTGGGCTAATGGACATAATCTATGTCGTTGTCTAAAAATCAAACATCTCATTCAAAATATGTTGGAAAAAGGGGAGATAACATTAGATAATAGAGCATCTACATCCAATCAAAACCTAGGTATTTATCATAAACATTTTCCATAGCATAACAACTAAAAAAAATGGAAACAAAGGCTAGAACAATAGTAGTAGCAATATCAATAGCTTGAGACAACAACAACAATAAAAACAATAATAATGTCAACAAAATGGACAAAACAAAGGCCAAAACAATGTAATACCTAATAGACCTACCATGCAATTATACATAACTATAAAAAGGTTGTAGGCCATATTATGGGAGGTCATGTTTCTAACATTACCATTAATCCAAGACTAAGTGCTAACTGAATATGACCATTTATAACTAATTCCAACCAACCAAACTATGCCAGTGATCCTTCCTTAGCTTGGGACCACATATAAGTGTACCATTAAGTAGGGATTACTAATTTTAGACCTCATACTAATAACTCATATTTGCCTTGTGACCACATACAAGTGCACTATCAATTGATACTTATCTTATCTGGTTCCCTTCCACCATCATTTTTTAGAAATAATGGTCCTATATCTACTCCTGATTGTATAATCATAACTCGATGGTCAAATATTACCATTCCATGCCCACATCCATATGGCACTACACCCATCTAACCTACCATTCTAGATAAAAACAATCTATATACTGATGTGTTGAAAATATGTTTGATATTATGCAACAACTTTAGAAGATGCCAACATAAATTTACATTTTGGATTTATTATGTATATCTACCATACACAAGAACATATTAATAGAGTTCCTAGGCTAATCACAAGTTCCCTAAGACATATCCCTAAATAAATTCCAAGCTTTGGCTAAACATCTATCCCTAAGACAACAATTAACCTTTGACCAAAGTGATATGTCATCCCTTGCCCTCTCCATAACAATCCATTATACATCAAAGTTGTTATAATACAACACAAAGTGAAGCATGTCCTCATGGATAATGGATCAAGCCTAAATATTGTGTCTCTAAAGCTCATCAATATTTTAGAAACATAATAGCTAATCTCCAGCTAGAAAATATCACAATCAAGTCTTACAATAATAAAGAATCATAATTTCAAGGCACCATCATCTTATCAGTTATCATTAGGCCTGTAACACATGATATACTATACCATGTTTTAGACCTAGACCTATCTTATAATTTACTCTTGGGTAAACCTTGGATACATAAACTTCATGAAATCCCTTCAACATTGCATTAGTTTCTCAAGTTCTCTCATTGTGTCATGGAGGTTATCATTCATGAAGATTTTCAGCCCTATGAACATTGTAAGCATTTAGAGGCTGAGTATGAAAGCTATAACTACCATTTTGGATTGAATCTAGTTCCCAAAAATGACAAGGGGAAATAAATACTTGTTGATTTTATAGAGGCCAATTGTATAGACCTATATATCCTTAATTTTTCTTCTCATATGCCACCTTTTGAAATTTCCAATCATTTTACAATCATGGATAATGGCCCAGGGGAATACTTGACCCATGACAATTTCCATATTTCCAATATTCATAGAACCCCAAGTCATATCCAAAACATAATTCCAAACTACCTCGCATGAAATGGTAGTGAAAGGGAAAATAAAAACTGCATAGTCCATTTCTTATCATTTTAACATTGGCCACTGTTCAATAATAAGACCCATTTATAGATGATGAATCATGGTTATATAATGACAAATTGGCTAATTGTTAGAAAAATTCCAAGTATCCCATACCTAATAGGATCATAGAAAATCATTCCTATGAAGGAGGAATCCTCAAGCTAAATTAGCAAGGAACACTTGAGCCAATATCAATGACTCGGTATAAAGGAACTTATGGTCTCAAATTTAAACTACATGGGGGAAACCCAACATATATTATTCATGTTTCAACACTAACGACTAGTGATGTAAATGTCAATAGTGAAGTAGAGTTTGATCATAACATTTATGAAGTCTTAGTTAATAAAAGTATGTTTAACACCCATGCCATTTGTACCCTTAGACCAATTATTCACCATAATCCACTTCCTTTACATCAACCTCAACTTATAGCCTAGGACCAATAAGAATCCATAGTGTATGTAGATGAGTTTTAGAATGATGAGGCCTTTTGAAAAATTTTAGGCCTCAATGACAATGTTCCATTGGGAAACCATAAACAAGGGTTCTCAATTAGATTAGATCTTAGAGCCTATTTTGGAGAACAAGTGAACACCATTAACCACAAAAAATAGATAAAACATTGAGGTCCCAAAATGAGAACCTCTTTGAGAAACTTTTGGACCAGGGTAAAGTCAAGAGAAAGGCTAGGATTTTGGTGAAAACCTATTTCAGGCACCATTAGATGGGAGCATTCACCTTTCCCCTAATGAAGTATAAGAGACCACCAACGATGAACTTGCCTATAGGTTTGAGTTTAGTTCTGAAGAACAAAATGACTTTGGCCATAATTATGATTTATATATTATGATACATCTTGTCTAGGAGAACTTGAGGAGCTAGTCCAAATAGAGGACTTTATCATTGCAAGTCAATTAAAATTATTGAAAAATATTTTGGAGTATGGTTTGACTCTTATTATGGAAGAAACTATATAATTAAACATCAAGACTCTATATGACCCAAAATGGATCATATTAGGCACGTCCCTCATTGAGGAAGAATGTGAAATCTTTACAGCCCTTTTAATGGAATTTGTTAACATATTTTTTTGTGCCTATTTTGAGATGCCAAGTTTGGACCCCACCTTGGTTATACACCACCTTGTTGTACATCCTAATTCCAAACCTATGAAGCATAAATTATGAAAAATTCATCCTCATATTGCTTTATTAGTAAATAAAGAGTTGGAAAAAATCTTAAAAGTGATTTATTTGATTGATCAACTATTCAAAGTAGATATCAAATGTTGTGACAGTTAGTAAGAAGCCAAAAGGAATCAAAATATACAATTATTTTAGATATATAAACAAGGCCTACCCCAAGGATAAATTTCCTTTGACAAACATTAACATGATATTTGACTCCACATCAGGGTATGAAATACCTTCACTGATGGATGGATTCTCAAGATATAACAAGATCATGATTATGCTAGAATACAAACATAAAATAATGTTCATTACTCCTTGAGGAATGGTTTTTATCAAGTTATGCCATTTGGTCTCAAAAATTTTAGGGCCACATACCAAAGATCCATGATTTTCATATTTCATGATATGATGCATAACATTATTGAAGACTATGTCGATGACATATTGGGAAAATCAAAGACTAGGGTCGATCATCTAGTAGCGCTATGAAGAATATTTTAGAGGCTACATGAATATAAGGTTAGACTCAATCCTAAAAAATGTTTTTTGGATTTACTTCAAGAAAATTATAGGATTTGTAGTGTCTCATAGAGGCATTAAAGTTGATCTAGCCAAAGTATGAGCCATTATCAAGATGCCACCACCTTCTATTTTGAAAAATTTCCAAATATTTATAAGGTAAGATCTAGTCTATCAGATGATTCATATCAAAAATATCTAAAAAATGCAATCCATTTACACATTTACTAAATAAAAGTGTCACATTTCATTGGGATGAAGAATGATATAAAGATTTTCAGCACTTGAAGGACTATCTTGCAAATCTACCTGTTTTGTTGCCATTTATGCTAGGAAAGTCATTCTTATTATACCTATTTGCCACCAATAAATACTTGGTAGCAATTTTAGATCAGCATGATGATAATGGAAAATAACATGTCATGTAATATATAATTTATACATTAGTTGTGCATGAACACAATTATATGCCCATTAAAAAAATAATTTAAATATGGTCTTTGCAGCTCAAAAACTATGACACTCATGTTAAACAACATAACCCTAGTTATTTCAAAAGTATATCCACTCAAGTATATACCATATAAAATATATTTACATGTCCACATGGCCAAATGGATCAAGATTTTGAGATAGTTTAAGATAGAATATGTTAACCAAAAGGCTATCAAGGGACAAGTACTTGTAGATCAACTTGATAAAGCTACCCTTGTAGATATAGAACATTTTACATTCCAATTTCTAGATGAGTCCCTTATGACCATCATTGAAACACCTCTCAAGGAGAAGCTCTGGAAGATTTATTTTGATGGATCCTTCACATCAAATGGATTAGGGCCAAACCTATTATTTATTATACCATAGGGGGAACTTATCCTTAAATATTTCTATATAATCTATTTTTATACTAAAAACATAGATGAATATGAAGCTCTAATTATAAGGATTTACCAAGTAGTGTAATGGAATATTCAACATCTCAAGGTTTATGGTGATTCTCAATTAATCATCAATCAATTTATAGACCACTTTTAGACCAAAGATGATAAGATGGTACCATACAAGGCCATGGTCGATGCTCTAAAATAATAGATTTTTGACATACAATTTGACTTTATTAGAATCAATATTAAAATTATGGGAGGTTCAAGAAGGAGTGTGTGTATCCCACACAAGTAGGGTCATCCTATCCAAAAATATCCTATGTACCAGGTATTATTAGCCAAATATGGATGCATATGCATTTGCTTATGTCAAAAGGTGTGATAAATGTTAAAGGCATGCCAATATGATTCATGTCCTAGCCAAAACATTGAAACCAATGCTTACAATATGGTTATTTGTAACATAGGTCCTTGATATCATTGGGAAGATTAACCCAACCTCATCTAATGTCCATAAACACATTCTTACCGCTACCAAATATTTCACTAAGTGGGTTAAACCTATACCCCTCATTTATGTGATTGGAAAATAAATTTCCAAATTCATATTCAACCATCTCATTTTTCATTACAGTATCCCATCTAACATTATATTTGATAATGGTGGATCATTTAAGAATATGGATGTCAAATTGTTATGTGTTGATTACCACATTACTCAGTATTTCTCCACTACCTATTACACACAAGGTAATGGCCAAGCAAAAGCATCCAACAAAACCATTATAAACATTCTTAAAAAGATTTCCAATAATGTTGGCTATGATTGGCACCTCCAAATATTTTGTACCCTTTGGGCATACCACACTAATTACCATATCCCAATATGATCCACTCTATATTCCCTTTTTTATGGCACTAAGGCCATTCTTCCCATTGAGGTCAATTTACCTTGTTTACACATCTCTTTGAAACATGTTTTAGATGAAGAAGCTTACCTAGTAGGTTTCCTTCATGGGTTGGAATTACTTGATGATAAACATATGGCCATAGTCAAAAATATTCAAGCATACTAGAAGCAACTCTATGGCCACTATATTCAGCATGTCAAATACAAAGAATTTGAACTTGGTGATCTTGTTCTCAAAGAAAACCAAAAAAATACCATGGCTAAGAAGAAGCACAAGGGAAAGTTAAAACCTAATTTGATAGGACCCTATATCATTGTTAAAAATTATGGATCTAAAGCATATAGGCTCACTATACTAGATATGGATGAACTTGATAAGTGGCTAAGAATTATACACCTCAAACATTACTTCACTTGAGAGACCTAAAGTATTGTCTATGAGGAACATTTACGTTTTAACATAATATCGACATTATTATTTATATAATACCATTCTAACATGCCTTTCATATTGACAAAATTTGTTTTAACTCTCCCTACCCAACCCCTTTGACCTTGGTTCCATTTGGTTCCATAGGCACTTTTAGTAAGATGATTTGGATCAAGTTTTAGTAGTTGATTTAGTATTTTAGATAGAGGCCATACTTTGGAGTAGTATAACAAGATTTTGGTAGTTGTATCTTTCATTTCTTGTTTCATTCCATTTAAATGTTATTTATTATAACCACGTTTGGGAAAATTAGAGTACCACCATGGTGATACTAATTATAACCATATATGTGAAAATTAGTATCATTGACCCATGCCATTATTTCCTAATTATAAT
The DNA here is from genome assembly GCA_037957365.1 of Torreya grandis. Lineage (NCBI taxonomy): Eukaryota > Viridiplantae > Streptophyta > Pinopsida > Cupressales > Taxaceae > Torreya > Torreya grandis. Next base: position 2,124,473 of record JARHVA010002809.1, on the reverse strand, counting down.
TGCCTATGGGTAAACTAGGAACAACTCTTTTATCATGCTTTGAAGTACCACCTTGACATTCTTAAGTTGTACTATTCCATTTTCATACTTTGCCTAGTTTGAAAATTTGTTGCTACCTAGGTAGATTCCTCCATTGTAAGTAAGAACTATAGTGACTTGAGGTCCCATCTTGGGACTATGTAGGCAGTGCTCAATTCATGTTGAGGTCATCTCAGTATCCCCTTTTCCATGCTCTCACCATTTTGTGAGAAATTTCAAGTTTTAACACTCTCACCATTTTATGAGTTGGACCATTTAGTATGTCATCATTTTATGATTGAGTTGAGATGCATAAAAAATTCTAAAAATATTTGTAAAGTGATCTAAAAAATCTTAAAAATCACATCAACCACTTTGTTTCCTCAAGATTCTGGGGACCTTCACTAAACTCACAAAAAACCACATGTCATTTAGTTTTCCCATCATTACTACTCTAATTTCCTACGCCCTCACCATTTTGTGATCATGTTATCATATTCCTCTACAACATCAATCATGTTTTATTGATCATCATTTTTCTTCTATCTCATTTTTTGGGAGAACTAAATTTGGCCTAAAGTTTTATTGGACCTTGCATCCATGGAACAATGTAGGCAACATCCACTTACCTAGTACATCTAGAGTTAGCTTGGCCACCCCCTTCCTTTTATTCTATTCCCCCATTTTTTGTTTGTTTATTTCATTATTTCCCATAATCTAGGAGCATCAGTGTTTATTCTATATTTTCACTAACATTGTGATTAATAATTATTTTTATTTGTTCCATGTTCCTTTATTGTGTTTTATTTGTTGCCTTTTGTTTCTTAGTGTTTTGTCTTTCTATTTATTTGTTTCTTTGCCTATTTTTTTACTTTCTTGTTATGCCTTGACTTAATATATTTGTATTCCTTGGGTGATTCCTTATTCATTATACTTAAGTCCATCCATATTCATATGTCAACATTGTCATCATGGTTCATATTATTGGTGCATTATTTTTTATTGTTTTTTGGATTGTATCTTAGTCCCTATGCATATTATAGATAAGTTACCATGGTGTTTTATATCATGAATTATACCATTACATGTTACAAAAAATTAGCTAGAGAAGTATTACAAGTAATGCAACCATGATATATCTCATTGGCACCTAAAAAATTCCTGATCTACCCAAATCATTCCAAATATAGAGTAATTAAATCATGAAATAATTTTAATCTTTGCTAGTTCAGATGTGCATCTCCATACTCCAAGATTGCCAAAATTCACCTTTCTTCTCTATACCAATTTGCCATCATCAGGGTACTAATGATTCTAATCACCTTTGGGAAAATCATTATGTGTCAATGCACTTGTAGATCTATTGATTCTGACTACCTCTGGGCAAATCATTGTGTATCATCCCACATGTAGAGCCAGTTATTATAACTACCTATGGGAAAATCATGGTGTTTTGATATATTTCTAGGTTAATGATTATAACTACCTTTGGGAAAATCATTCCCTTTCTTCTACCCAACTAAGGCACATTTTCATTGTGATAATGCTCATAACCACATTTGGGCAAACCATTATCTATATCCTCCCAACTAGGTGTTGACGCAGGACAGTGCACCCAGCGGAAGGAAAAAAAGTTCATGCCTTCTCCTTGCAACATCAAAACTTCTCTCTCACCTGTGGGATAGTGAAGCTGGAGAGGAGAGTCTCTAGATAAGGGCTAGCTCCCTTTGATGTATCATGTTTGTTTCATCAAGTGCAAATACATACAGATATAGATAGATATATATATATATATATATATATATATATATAGCTATATAAACTAAGGGGACAAAAAGGGAGGAAAATACAGGAAAACAAACTACTCTAAGGAGGTGATACACTAAAAATAGGTCGACCTTCACACATCCACATTTAGAATCAGACAAAAACAACAAGACATACACTTCAGGCTTGGCAGAAGGACCAAACTACAAGAGAAAGATAGGGAGGTTCTCATGAAAACACAAAAATAGAGACTCACCAAGGTGCTATACAATAGACACGGTAAGTGACTTCCCCTATTTTATAATTCCAAAAAGAGCTCTTCTCCTGTAAGCTACAAACTGGCGCCTTGTAGATAACTGGTCTGTTGGTGTTGAACCTGTGAGAGCATCAAAGATAATGACTAAACACAAATAACACTTAGAACATACATATAATATCTATCCAATATGGAGGCAAAACTATATTTTTATTTGATTTGGGTAGAAATTTTAGCAGAGCTATGCTTTGCTAAATTGTGGAAGATTATTACAAAAATGACAAGTATCAAATATATATGAGAAAACAAAGAGAAGCCCATGTGACGTTCCTTCAACAAGTTTCTCAAAACACTTATGAGCCATGTGATTTGTCTACTCGAAGTCCACATTTTCCAGGTTATAATGTAGTTTTTCCACTTTTTAAATGTAAAATGGAGAAAACTAGTTACATTACTTAGCTGTTGCGTCTTCTCATGATCAATTTGAAGGAACTATTTCACCTGCTGGAGTCACTTCTCAAATTGGCACCACTTGGACTTAACTACTTGCTCATTTCATGCATGTCTTCTTGTCTTTTATCAATTTTGTCTCTAACTGGCTTGTTTGGCCCCCCAGGGGTGAACTTTCAGCAAATTGTTGCATTATGGGTTCCTTGGCAATATTTTCTTAGTTGGAAATGAAGGCCAATTTATTCTACTAAATTTGACCCTCATCTGGCCATCGAGCTTTGAAAACCAACAGATATTCCATCCTCTTGAAATTGATGACCTCTTGAGCATCATTACTTGAGAATCAATGGCTAAACTACTCTGCTAAATTTGACGTCCACTAAGACATCGTCGGGTCTAGCTAAAATGCCATCAAGTCCATTGCCACATCAGTCGAGTCCACGTGGCATCCTCTCATACACTTCCATGTCTTGTAATTTTATCGGCACCTGTCCCTTTGAAAAGCCTTTTCAGCTCAGACAAAATTCCCTCGCAAGGGCACCTACCCTTCGGGGTCCTTCGGTGGGCCCTTTATCTTTGTATTGTCCTCCCCGGCTCCCATGGGCAAATTGTCTGCAGACAATTTCCCTGGGTTAAAACCTTGGGTGGATTTGCTATGTATTTTCACAGACAAAATGTCCATGGAAATTTTGTTTAATAAACCCTTTGACTGTTTGACTGTGCTTGAGTCTTTGAAAAGTTGAAGTGTCCACCCACCCTCCAAAAGGGCACTTTGACTTTTGACTGTGCCTTCGGCCAAGGGCAACCCTTTGAACCAAACCCGTTAAACCAAAATTTAGGTCAATGGTTCAAGGTTCAAAGGAACACACTGATGAACCAAAAGGTTGATGAACACATGCATTGAACTTTTCCATTGAACCTAGACCGTTGAACCAAAAATGGTTCAACGGTTCGACTAAGCATGTCGATGAGCCAAGGAAGGCTGGTGAACCAATATTGAACCGAACATGTGAAATTAAGCTTTTGAACCTAGTACATTAAACCTAGACCATTGAACCAAAAATTTGGTTTAATGGTTCAATGGTACAAAGGTTCAACACATATTGTATTGAGATGTTCAAACTGAACAATGAACTCTTTGAACTTGAACCAAGCCCGTTGAACCAAAAAATTTGGTTCAATGGTTTGGTTCAACCATTATTTAACCAAGATACTGAACTCGAAAATGAACCTTTGAACCAAGGAACTAAACCATTAAACTAGGCCATGAACCAAAAAATGCTGAACTTGAACAATCTAAAATATAATCGATATGAATAGCAAGGGAGGAAGGACACCAAAAATTTTCCCTATGGGTAAAATTTGGTCAACAAATTGGTGACTCCCAGGGGAAGCATGCCTGCTATGCTTAGAGACTAGTTGCCTTGCAATCCATTAGGCATGGAGTCAGATGATAACTTTGAAAACCAGCAAGAGCTCTGACAAAACTTAGAACCAGCCACAAAGATTACCTCTAAGGAAATGAAAGTACACACAAGACTAAAAAAACCACCACTTGTGCAACAACACTTAGGGAAAATAGGAAAAAACAATTGAAAACAAACTATTATGTACATCTAACTAGGAATGTTCACCTCCCTCCTGGATTGAAGGGAAAACTTCTTAAGTCCCCTTCCTGGCAAGAAGACTTATGGTGCCAGGGAAGTAGCTAAATGAAAAGGAGATTTGGTGACTTGCTCCTACTGCCTGTCACCTGCATTGGTTGGAATCCAAATGGATCAGATTCAAACATGCCTCTGATATATATGTATTCTACTTGTCCTTGGAGGCCTGTTGAATGATGGTCCATTCTATTGGTGCTCCACACCAAGAAATCAATGGCTACTGGCTCATCACCATAAGCCCTTTGATCTGCACATTTCTTCTACAATATATCATGATCTGGCCTATTTTCTTTTGTCTCACTAAAAATCTTGCCAGACTCATCCTCCTGCTTCCTTTTGGCCTTCTTTAAGAAGGGTGATTATGGTGATGTCTAAAATGGAATCACAAATTGATTGTTCATCCCACAAAACATCACCTCTCTGTTCAATGCTCTCTTCTTTAAGGCATTCCTCCAAGAAGATAGACCTCTCTTTTTCCTCTTTGCTAATCAAAATTTCTATATTTTCAAAAATATCCTCCTGATCCTCCTCTTTCTCAGGCTCTTCAATGTACTCATCCTCATCAAAATAACAAGGAAGTTCATCAAACAGAGGGGAAGAGAGCTTACCATGCATTTGTCCCTCTTTGTATTGCTGGAACATCTGCATATATGTAAGACCTGCATCTTCTCCTTTGCTGATAAGGTCTTCACAAAGAACACTAATGACTATTTCTTCTTTGTTGTCGCTCATAACAGCCTCTTGAAGACTTGCAAATTGGATTTTCTGCTCCTCACCTGCCTCTTGCAAAACAAGTTCCTCCTTGAGAAGGGGTGAAGTGGAGAAAATATGTGGAAGAGGAAGCAGTCCTTGAGCTAGAATTGAATGATTCTCCTACTTCCATTTGATCAACACTTCATCAATATCAGGTATGGCCTAATATTTCTCTTGGAAATGTGTAGGTGGAGTGTGTTTAGACATACAATGTGCTATTTGGTCTAAGCCATCCATCACACATTGGCTGAGGAATTTCTCTCTAGATTCCAACTCTGCTATTCTCTTGGCTAGATCTTCTTGGAAATGCCTTTCCTGGAGGTCACCAGCATAATCATTAGTAGGAGCAGTTTCAGCTTCTTCAAGGTTTTGAGAAAAACCTTGCTTCTTTTTTTCCTTGATGTCCCATGATTCCGCTGTTTTCCCCCAATTCAAGATTTTTGAATTAGAATTTTGCTACTGTGAACAGGTAGTAACTTTGTTTTCTCTGAGGTCCTGGGGCTCCTCCACAAGGTCTAGAAATTTTATCTCTATGAAGGAGCAGCATCATGCTAGCCTCTAAAACTTCAATTTTCTTGGATAGATGGTCCTAAAAGAGTCTCTCTTGGAGGTCACCAGCATTATCCTCTCCAAAGCTCAGAGCTAGTTCCTGGCATTCCTTCCTCTAACTCAGAATTTGTGCATTATGCTGAAAGACTTGGGGAGGTTGAGGAATGCAAGGGAAATATTGTTGATGCACTGGAAGAGTCTTTAGAAGAGGGATGTGTTGGCTGGTGGTACTATACTCAATGGGAGATTCACAATATAAGGAAATTAGCAGGTTCATCTCCATGGGAGGTTGTTCTAATGCCATTTGGTACTAGAAAGCCAGGCACACGAGATTGGGGGCAGATGTATTTGATGAGCTAGAATGAGCAAGTGCAATCTGATAGAAAGGATTTGGTGTAAAAGAGGGGGCTTTTTTAGATGAGGAAGGGGCATTCAAGGCTGACTACCTTGGATAGATGGATTTCTCCATTTTGTTACCTCCTCCTCCATAGATTGCAAGGCCTGTGCTTGCCTAAATAAACACTCTTCTTTATACATTAGCTCCTACTGATATTTGTATTGCTCTTCTAGCCTATCGATTTCCATTATCTGCTTCTCAAATTCTAGTGCCATTTCCCTTATCATTGTAGGGCAACTAAGAGAGCCACTTGAGGGGATTGCATAAATATCTGGAGCCTGATCATATTCACATGAAGGAAAATAAGACCCATGATTTTGTGTAAAATAAGTATACATACAAGATGTGATTTCTAAAGGCACCAGGCTACTTAACCAGTGGATTTAACTCGAAGTTTCCAATTGCTAAAAATACTTGATTTGTTGTAACAGGACTAGCATCAATCTTGCAACCTTACTAAGTTGTCAAACTGTGTGTTCCATCGGGCATGCCAAAACTGTTGAGGCCAAGTGCTAGAAATAAACTTGAATGAGTGTCAAATAGTGAGTCCCATCGGGTGTGCCAAAACTATTGATGCCAGGTACTGGAAATAAACTTGAATGAGTGTCAAATAGTGAGTCCCACTGGGCATGCCAAAAATATTAACACAAGAAAGTGCACCCAGTGGTAGGAAAACAAGTTACTGCCTTTTCCTCGCAACATGGAAACTCCTCTCTCACCTGTGGGATAGCGAAGCTGGAGAGGAGAGTCACTAGATAAGGGCTAGCTCCCTTTGATGTATCATGTTTGTTTTAGCAAGTGCAAATACATACAGGTATAGATATATATAGCTATATAAACTGGGGGGATGAAAAGGGAGGAAAATATAGGAAAACAAACTACTCTAAGGAGGTGATACACCAAAAATAGGTCAACCTTCACACATCCACATTCATAATCAGACAAAAACAACAAGACATACACTTCAAGCTTGGAAAAAGGACCAAATTACAAGAGAAAGATAGGGAGGTTCTCATGAAAACACAAAAATAGAGACTCACCAAGGTGTTGTACAATACACACGGTAAGTGACTTCCCTTGTTTTATAATTCCAAAAAGAACTCTTCTCCTGTAAGCTGCAAACTAGCGCCTTGTAGATAATTGGTCTGTTGGTGTTGAACTTGTGAGAGCATCAAAGATAATGACTAAACACAAATAGCACTCAGAACATACATAGAATATCTATCTAAGATGGAGGCAAAACTATATTTTTATTTGATTTAGGTAGAAATTTTAGTAGAGCTACGCTTTGCTAAATTGTGGAAGATTATTACAAAAATGACAAGTATCAAATATATATGAGAAATAAAAGAGAAGCCCATGTGACGTTCCTTCAACAAGTTGCTCAAAACATTTATGAGCCATGTGATTTGTCTTCTCAAAGTCCACATTTTCTAGGTTAGAACGTGGTTTGTCCACTTATTAAATGTAAAATGGAGAAAATCGGTTACATTACTTAACTGTTGTGTCTTCTCATGATCAATTCAAAGGAACTATTTCACCTGCTGGAGTCACTTCTCAAATTGGCGCCACTTGGACTTAACTACTTTCTCATTGCATTCATGTCTTCTTGTCTTTTATCAATTTTGTCTCTAACTAGTTTGTTCGGCCCCCTAGGGGCAAACTTTTAGTAGGTTGCTGCATTCTGGGTTCCTTGGCAATATTTTCTCAGTTGGAAATGAAGGCCAATTTATTCTGCTAAATTGGATGCTCATCTGACCATCAAGCTTTGAAAACCAATGCATATTCCATCCTCTTGAAATTGACATCCTCTCAAGCGTCATTGCTTGAGAATCAATAACTAAACCACTCTACTAAATTTGACGTCCATCGGGACGTCATCGGGTCCAGCTAAAATGCCATCGGGTCCATTACCACGTCAGTCGAGTCCATGTGGCATCCTCTTGGACACTTCCATGTCTTGTAATTTTCCTGACACTTGTCCCTTTGAAAATTCCTTTCAGCCTGGCCAGAAGTCCCCCATAAGGGCACCTACCCTTTGGGGTCCTTCGGTGGGCCCTTTATCTTTGTATTGTCCTCTCGGGCTCACACAAGCAAATTGTCTACAGACAATTTCCCTGAGTTAAAACCCCGAGTGGCTTTGCTATGTATTTTCATAGATAAAATGTCTGCAAAAATTTTGTTTGATAAACCCTTTGACTATTTGACTATGTCTGAGTCTTTGAAAAGTTGAAGTGTCCACCCGCCCTCCAAAAGGGCACTTTGACTTTTGACTATGCCTTCAGCCAAGGGCAGCCCTTTGAACCAAACCCATTGAAACAAAATTTGGTTCAATGGATTAAGGTTTAAAGGAGTGCACTGATGAACCAAAAGGCTGATGAACTCATGCACTAAACTTTTTTGTTGAACCCAGACCGTTGAACCAAAAATGGTTCAACGGTTTGACTAAGTGCACCGATGAGCCAAGGAAGGCTGGTGAACCAATATTGAATTGAACATGTGAACTTAAGCCATTGAACCCAGTACCTTGAACCTAGACCATTGAACTAGAAATTTGGTTCAATGGTTCAATGGTACAAAGGTTCAACACATATTGTATTGAGATGTTCGAACCAAACAATGAACTCTTTGAACTTGAACCAAGCCCGTTGAACCAAAAAAATTGGTTCAATGGTTTGGTTCAACCATTATTTAACCAAGATACTACACTCAAAAATGAATCTTTGAACCAAGGAACTAAACCATTGAACCAAGCCATGAACCAAAAAATGTTGAACCTGAACAATCTAAAATATAACTGGTATGAACAGCAAGGGAGGAAGGAGACCAAAAAATTTCCCTGTGGGTAAAATTTGGTCAACACTAGGGCATTTTTTTATCCTACCAATGAATATAAATGCTTGTGATAAAATCATTATTTTCTATTTTAAATAATTCTAATCACCTATGGGAAAATCATTCTCTTGCTACCCTAAGCCTTTCTCAATGATTCTAACCACTTCTAGGCAAATCATTACCTTTTTTATCCCACCTATGTCGATGATTATAACCACCTATGGGCAAATCATCATGTTTGTCTACCAAACTGGGGTAGCTCCATATGCTACTAATTATAACTACTTATGGGCAAATCAATCTTTTCTAACCAATTTTATCTTTTAGTCCCATTGTTTCCTTCTTTCGAGGGATCAATTGCTAGCCCTTTTTGTTGATCACTACCTCAAGGGGGCACCTAGAGTTCATCTATTTCCATTGAATTCATAGTCATACATGACATTTTCATTATTTGATAAGATGTTACTCTATTTATATCTTGAAATGTCTTCCCAAATGGGGCAAATTATAGACACCTAAAATTGGCCACAGTTGGCTTCTGATCGAACTTTAGATTGATTCCAACCAACCATTGAAAATTAAGCCTAAGAATCATTAAACATCCAAAATTTCTTGCTCATCATTCATCAAAACTCAAAGTCATGTTGAGACATCTCTAATTGGGGTATCCTATTGTATGCAATAATAACCTCTCATGGATTCATCCCTATTCACCTTGTAGGATATCAACTATTAATTTGGCCTATGGACCTATTAAGTGGGGCACTTGCACACTTAAATCAAATATTTAAAGAGATAAAAGGCTAATAAAAATTAATTAACAAGTTAAACAAAATTAAATACCTAGTTGAATTATCCATTTGAAATTAATGAATATCTAAAAAAGGACACTCAAAAATTCAAAATATCCTAGCCTTTCATCATTGCTTTTATGATTTGTCAAGCTCTTTGAAAATATCCTAAAATATCTAATTTGAGATCCATGTCTATTAATTGAATATCATAATTATTTGACAACTATTAACTCAACTAAAGCTAGTTTTAACTCACCTAGGTTTAGTTTGAACCCATTCCAAGCCTAAGCTCAACCTTAACTCACCTTATGTGAGAGTTTATTACTAAGGCTATAAATCCAAGGCCATGCCTATTCATTCATAAGCTCTCATAAGACAAATTTATCATGCTAATTCAAAGAGAGATAAGCTCTCATAATCCAAAGTTATAATGTTAATTAAGAGAGAGACTGTATATAATAAAAAATGCATCATATCTATAAATTAATCCTAGCTTAGAGAAGATAAAGCATACCTACACTTTCGATTGAGGAGACACTTGTTAAGTGGGATCATTACCAATATGGGGATACTTTATACCTGATTCAAGGGTCACTTGTCAAAACATATCATGCTAGGAAGGGTTCCAAATCCTACAGTTTAACATAATTTCATAATAACCCTAATGAATCCTAAGGTTTAAAACATTCAATCTATTCTAATAACAAGAAAGCAAAATCTAATCTAGTGTACACTAAAGCTTGTGGTACAAAGTGGGGGTCAGAAACAATAAAACAACTAAACTAAACATGTATTAGAAAACATATACTCATGTTCATGTATATGGAATTCTAATACATGGGAGAAGAATATAAATCCATTATCTATCTACTCTTACAAAGGAGAAATAAAGTTAGGAATACTTACCTTTGAAGATAAACCTACTGATCCTCAATCTCTCCCTTGACCAAGGTGCTTTGTAAGAGATTGTTGTGGTATGTAAAGATAACCAAGATAAATCAGTTCTAGACTACACAACCTATCTAAGCATCCAAAATAGTTCTTCATAAGAGAAGATCTGTATCTCTAAATAAATTATAGAACCCTAAGATTTATTCCTAAATTAGAATGGTCAATAAGCAGATGTTCATTCACACTTGTTTTCTTAAAAAAATTATATTATAAAATGGTGGGAAATGAACTTGTATATATAGGCAGATCTTTCCCTAAATCCTCTTATAAATGTCAAATGTACAGGATTGATCCAGTCAACCCAATGTGTTTTTGGGATATTCACTAGGTTTGAATTGGGTCAGCTGAAAGGTTAACAAACTAAGAGAGTGAAAAATACCCCTAAATTATAATGGGTTGACCTAGTACAACCAACTATCCAAAAGGGTGTTAAGGCAAGAAAAAAAGGAATGGAAGGAGGAAAAGATTGAAATGGGTAGAATTGAGAATAAAAATCTTAAGGTAAATGGTTTTAGGATACAAGTATGTAGATGGTAAGTGGTAATAGTAACAACAATATTATGAAGCACTGATGATTTACCCACCCCTTTCTCGGTGCACCCCTTAAGGTATGCACGTAGAGAGATTGATACTCAATAGGTTCCTATAAGATACAAAGTGTTAGTAATCAATAAAATTTTGAAAATATTATGTGTATACATATGCCCCACTCAAATCTCATCACGTGTCATGGAATTTCAACATGGGATGGTGCTTCAAGAATAGAACATGATAACACACAACGCTAATGCTAAGTAAAGTGCAATAAGAAAAAAATAAGAGAAATGAAAGGACAAAATTAAAAAACACATACATTTACGTACCTTTGTGATGTAGATAAATAAGTAGACTACAATATAAATTAAGGCATCTAATGTGAATAACATTAGGCAAACCTATAGAAGTTAGTGCAAAAAATAGCCAAAAATTAAAAAAATTGGAAAATTGGCATATAGTCATTAGCAAAGATAGATACTTTAGGAAAATTTGGAAAATTAAGATTAGTTAGGAATTTTTTAGAATATTGAAGGCAAATAAATGATAGAAGTATGGAAAATGAATGAAAAATGATTGACAAATTAATGACAAATAATGGGCAAATGAATGACAAATGATAGGAAATAAATGAAAAATGATTGGAAAACATAGTAAATCATGTTGGAAAGAATGTAAAATAGAAATGGAAAAAATTAATGTAGAACATACTAGATCACATTTGGAATCATGTAAAACATGAATGACAAATGAAATATCAATACAAGAAAACTTGAACAAAGATATGTAAGAAAGGGGAAAGTAAGCTCATGTAAGATAGGCAGAATGAAAAACATAAAAGACTGAAAATGAAATGTAATTGAAGATGTAAGACAAATAAGAAGAATACATACATAAAGATAAAGATGTAATAATGGAAAATTTCATATGTAATATAAGTGAAGTCTACAAAAATAAACTAAGAACATGATGGAGAAATGAAAATCAAAAAGCTCTAGAGGATGGAAACTAAAACTTAGTGCTTGTTATAAGATGTAGAGTAAGAAAACACCACCACCTAATGATATCAATAATATGACAATGAGATGGTGTAGTAAATAAAATTATGTAAGGGCGTAATCCATAGTTTCTCAAACATGTTATTTTTATTTAAGGATAGATAAAACTAAAACAAAGTAATGTTAGCATGTTTTTAAGATGTGAAGAAGAAAGAAATAAAGAAGAGGTAAAATAGATTTGGAATCACAATTTGCTTATCAAGGGGGAAATAAAATGGGTGGAGGGGAGAATGAAGTAAAAACCAAGGTAGAGGACCTCTTTATTGAATACAAGACACTCAAATTAGGTTTGTCAAAATAAGAGGAATTTTGACTTTAAAGACTATGAAGAACTTATCTTAGCTACACAAGTATTAGGTCAATAAATACAATATAAAGATCATCCCATGAAGGCTAAATGCATGAAAATTAAAATGGACTTACTTCCACAAAATGTGTTGCCTATTATTTAGGACCACTGATAGATCCATCGGTCTACTATAAAGATTGGGTATTTGCATGAGAAAGTAGGTATCATCATAAATTTTTCTGAAATCCCCTATTCTAATCTACTAGCCTACCACACCCCAAAGGACCTCAACTCTACGTGAGGACAAATATGGAGTTTTAGATTTGATTAGAGATAGGAGATGTGCTTGAAATCACATCCTTTGGTGTGATGTTTGAATTTTGATATTTGTATATTGCCTTTTATATATCATTGCCTTTTGATTCAAATGATTTGGCTTTTAAATTTCTTGATGGCATTTTCTATTCATCTTCTATACGGATTTGGAAAACCAAACATGGGTGCTAAATATCACTTTGATTTGAATACTTAAGAAAAGTTTTATAAGAGAGAGAACTTCAAAGAGCATGGGTTCCAAGAGTATCATAAATCTAAGTGAAATAAAAGTGATATATTGACTTCGACCTTGTTTTATCCAATTTGGAGTGAAAGAAAGGGGAAATCAAGAGGAGTGAAACATGGAACAATTTGAATTACATTAAATTTTTAAAAATGTGACAAAGGGAAAAAAAGGGATATAATGATAGTAAAGTGTGATTACTTATCATAAGAATGAGGTAAATGGAAGAAAACATGCTAACATAGATTGTTGTGCAAATTATATCTACCAAAAGAACCAAAATCTAAAGTTGAGAATAAGGATCAAGAATATTTTGCTTATAAAAGGAATGAAAAGATGGTAATTTTATGAGGAATTTTGGGTCCTATCCATGGTATTATACTACAACTCATATAAGATAAATCCATGAGGATGCCAAAAATCAAAATGTGAAACATTAAAATGAGAAAAGAAGCAAAGGTAGTATTTTGTGAGGAGGGCCAGGTCCTATCCATGGAATTATACTAGAAACTCACAAAAAATAAACCCACAAGGGTGAATGTTGAATAAGGGAAAAAATTAAGCTACTAAGGTAAAGAATGACATAAAAAGACAAAAAGTAAAATAGATATATAAGGACAAAAATGAAAGCAAATGTCAAATGTGAGGTGTAATAAAACCAAAGAACATAAAGGGAAATAATGATGCTTAGGAAAATGAAACTAAAAGAATAAAAATACACAAAAACAAAAAAAAACATGAGATAAAACGAACAAGACCTATGCTAACATCTGTATCAAAGATGAGTACATGAAATATAAGTATTTAAGTCTCAGAAGGTTTCTTGAAGTTGAATTTGGTTATTTTTATGCATTATAGAATAAGAGTGGGCATCATAAGATGCCCCAAAGGGTAAGTCATTATAGTGATGGGAATCACAAGATTCCTTAAAGTCTAAAGGGACATGTGGATGGGCATCACAAGATGCCCCAACATGTGAGTTGGAGTGATGTACAATTGAACCATTTAAATGATTTGCATTGGGTTGGTAGGAGTATTTGAAGATAGGCAAATGTGTTGGTATGTTATATTTTAAGGATGTTGAATGTGGCATATGATTTTTAGGAGAGGTATGAAGAGGTAAAGGAGGACCATGGATGATATGCTTTGGAGTGGGTATTTGAACTAAGTTCTTCTTTGGTTCATGTGATTTAAGAGGTTGAGGATCAATGGATGTAGTAATATGTTTAAAGTTGTTCATGTTAGCTATAATTTCCTTATTGGTTTAGGAAGAAGGATCAATTATTGTTTGAAAATAATTTTCAGATGGGATATAGGTATGGGATGGTTTTTTTTTATCATTAGGTAGTTGATGTTGATGTGATTTTGGTTCTTGAGATTGAATTTGAGAAGATTGAAGATATTCTTGATAATGTTGTTTTGTGAGAGTATCAAGATTGAAATATGAACTAAGGAAGAAACAAGAAAATGGTTAATATCATGACAAGACTCATGAGAATGACCTAAAGTATCATGACACCAACAAAACTTATCAAGATTGTACCATTTTGGAGGAGTTTTGGGAGGATCAAATCTCAAGGGTTTAGAGGTTGGCAATTACTTTGTAAGTTGATTTAGACTCAAGGGAGGGTGGGTTGGGTTAAATTTGGTTGATTTAGACGTGCCACTTTGAGGCTGGGGAGTCTTGGATGAATCAATGTTATGAGAAAATGATTGGAAATGTGATTTAGTAGTTGTTTGAGGTGGTTTAAATTGAGTCATAAGAAAATCTTTCCCTTTTCCTTGGTCTAAGGCTTCTTCTAAAGTTTTAGGTGAAAAGATTCAAACTTTGTATTAAAGGGGAGGGTTGAGAGAAACTATAAATAGTTTTAAAAGAATATCATCATTCATCTTATAATATACTTTATGAGTGAGAGATTTCCATTGTTTGATGAAAGTATGAGCAAATTCATTAGGAAGTTGCTTAGAATTGATGAAATGGCTAAGGTAATTTTTAGGAAGCTCATCATGTTAGAATTCCTTCACTAGAGCATTGACTAAATCATCTAGTTGAGATATGGAATTTATAAAAAAAAATTGTACCATTCAAGTGCATCACCCAAAAATGTTTTGACTAAGAGCTTGATGGTATCAAAGGTATTAGTTTGGACCCATTCATTATAGAGATTACCAAAAGACTTAAGAAAGATAGTAAGGTCTTTAGTCCCATTAAATGTGATAGTTGGAGAAATGTTTCCAATATCTATGGATTTAATTAATGAGGCTAAAGGATAATTTTTAAGATGTTGAAGCATTTTTTTACTCATTGGAGGTTGAGGGATGATATTGCCATTAGCATCTCTAAGAGGAGGGATAAAATTTTGATTTAGTTGAGACATGATGACTTGAGGTGGTTTATTATCCATGTTTAATAAATGTTTTTACATGTTAATCATTTGAGATTGATTGGTTGTTTTCATGATGTTCATTTGTTGTATGACTTGTGTAAGAAGTTAAGTTATATCAATAGGTGGGTTTGAAGGTAGGGCATTAGTGTTGATAGGAAGAAGATTATTAGTGTTGGTAAGAGGAGGATTATTTGTAGGTGGAGGATTCCCAATATTAGTTTTAGTTGTATTAAATGTGTTATAAGAAGAAAGAAGCTTAGTAAATCCATAATTCTTGTGAGGAGTGTAAATAGTATTATCATCAAGATTTTTGAATAATTGGGAACCATCGATATTATCAATTCGAGTGGTTTCAACCATGTTACTTTGGGAATTGATAAGACTCAATGATCTTGTTATGGGTGTAACAAGAGGATTGTGAAAATTGTTTGTAAGGGTATGAGTGTTGATATGAGTATCCTCAACATTGGTATTGGGAAGAGGATTAGGATGAAGGACCTTAAATACATTACATTGTGTAGTGATTAGTTTTGGTTTAGGAGAAGAGGAAGGAAGAAATTAGATAGTTTCATATGAAGTAATGAAATAAGTGAGATTATTATCTAAATATTTGATTATGTAATTTTATAGACTAAGGGAAGGCTAAAAATATTTCATCATGATGAAACAAGAGTAGATAGCCACACAAGGAGAACAAAAAGTGATAGTAAGTAGTATAGGGTCGATTGGGTCAATCCTATATAAAAAATAAGGGCTAAAATGGGTCTATAAATAGTACAAGGTCAATTACGATGATCCTATATATCAAATAGAGATTAAAAATTGTATTTAAATAGTATAAGGTTAAGTGGTTCAATCCTATATAGTGAATAGAGGTTAAAAATAGGCAGATTCCTTGTTTTGCCTATATCTTTATTTTTACTCATTTATTTTGCAAACTATAAATTATTTTGGATTCATGATGATGTAGAGAATTAAAATAGGTAAGATGAGAAAGTTTATATAAATTTATGAATGATAAAATTTTTAAATTAATGTAAATAATTAAGTGTTGAAAGGAAATAAATAATCAATTAGATCAATGATAGCTAATCCAATTAAGGCACACAAAGCAAAACCTTGTACTAACACTGGCTAATGTACATTTTTGCACACATAATTGAGCAAAGAGCAAGAAATAAACTTGAAAATTAAAGATATAACTAATTTTTCAACCTAAATGTTTATTAGATTATTAAGATATGATTTTTAATGTGATTGGAAGTTGGCGATAAGAAAGGTACTAGATAACAATCTAAGGATGGTTTCAAGTAGTTTGGGCTAAAAGGAAATGTATTGGCAATGATATAAAATTGTTATTTTAGCCTACCCCCTCACATCACACACCATAGCGATAAGTGTGTAAGGTGCTTAGCCATAATATACCATTAACCATGCTTTATACTTGACCATAGCATCAAGTCAACTTCCCCTTTAGTGATGGAATCCAAGTAGATTGGCTTTGGGTAGACAAAATGTTAAAGTGGTTATTTATGTTTTTATAATTTGGTCATATATGCATAAAATATAAATAGTGAAACTAATTTATTAATTAAAAATCCCCAAATTAAACTATGTGATCTATTCTAAGCATTCAAGTAATACGAAAAGAAATGAGTGAGCTAATTATTAACAGTTATGAGGTTAATTCCAAATTGAAACAAGGTTTAGTGTTGAAAATATATGCATGAAATATAGAATAGAGTTGACAAGGTTAAACCTATACTAAAAAATCAAGGTCTAAAAATGAACTAGGTCAGTAAGGTTGATCTAGTTATTCCAGACAACAAACATAACATAGAACTAGGTTGGCAGGGTCGATCCAGTTGACTATGCAAGGGAAATTTTAAAGACTAAATTTTTTGAAATAAATGATATAAATTAAAGAAACAAATAGATATAAAGTAACATTGATGGATTAGAGATGTAATAAATAAATATTACTAATGAATAACATTGACGTATGTTGGTAAAATCTATAAACTAGGTTGACAAAATTGATCAAGTTATGCAAGAACTTGCTACAAAGTGATGAAACTATAAGGGTTCGATTGGGTTAACCTAGTAGGGTAAAATATATGTTTAAAATGTTATAAACCTATACTAGGTTGATTGGGTCGATCTATTCCTATTCTTGGAAACCTACACATAGAGATAAATAGCTAAGTCAACAGAATCAATCTAGTATGTCAAAATATATGATAAAAATGATTATCAAAATAATGAAATAAAGTGAAATAAATCCTAAAAGGGTTATTTTATGTTGGGTTCACCAAAATGTAATATGAAGTTGAAGCCAAAGTGAATGCTAATAATAACAAGAAAAGAAACAAGAATGGAACTGTAAAGATAATCCAACTAGTGGTTGGATATGATTCATGTTAGGTTCACTAGAATGTATGCAATCAAAAATTCATCATTTGTATAAATAAATCCTAGTTCATAGAAGATAGATCATACCTACACTTCTAATTTGGGATACACTTGTTAAGCAAGATCATGACCAATATAGTGATCCACTAGACCTAATTAGAGGATCACTTATCACAACATATCATGTTAGTAAGGGTTCCAAATCCTAAAATATAACACAATCACATAACAAACCTAATATATTCCCAAGGTTTAAAACATTTAATATATTATAATAAAAATAAATAAAAATTTAATCTAGTTCACACCAAAGCTTGTGGCACAAAGTGGGGGTTAGAAATAATAAAAAAACTAATCTAAACATCTATTATAAGACATACACTGATGTTAATGTATATGTAATCCTAATACATGGGAGAATAATACAAATGCATTATATATCTAATCTAACAAAGGAGAAATAAAGTTAGGAATACTTACCTTTGAAGACAAACCCACCGAGCCTCAATCTCTCCCTTGGCCAAGGTGATTTTCAAGAGTTTGTTGTGGTATGTAAGGATAACCAAGATAAATCATCTCTAGGATACACAACCTATCTAAGCATCCAAATGACTTATCCATAAGATAATATCCATATCTCCAAATAAAGTATGGAACCTTAAGATTTATTCCTCAAGTATAATGGCCAATAAGTAGATATTCATTCACACTTCTTTACTAATAATTCTTCTCTTATGAAATGGTGGGAAATGAACTTGTATATATATGTATATATTTCCCTAGATCCTCCCAAAAATATTGGTTATATAGGGTTGATCTAGTTGACCTAGTGTGTTTTTGGGGACAATCGACCAGGTTTAAGTTGGGTCAGGTGAAAGGATAACAAGCTAAGAGAGTTTAAAATACCCATGAACTATATTGGATAGACCCAATCAACCCATTACAACCAACTATCCAAAATGGTGTTAAGGCAATAAAAATAGGAAAAGACTAGAATGGGTAGAATTGAGGAGAATAAGCTTAGATTAAATGGTTTTAAGAGACAAGTGTGTATATGAAAATTGGCAAGAGGAACAATGATCTTATAAAGCACCAATGGTCTACCCACCCCTTTCTTAGTGCACCCCTTAAGGCATGAACTTAGAGATATTGAGACTTGATAGGTTTCAACAAGATATAAAGTGTTAGTACTTAATACAAATTTGAAAATATTATGTGTATATAGAGATAAGATTTGAAATTAAGGTTATAATGCCAAAATATTAAGCCAAACAACATCACAAGCCAAGGTGCCAATGAGATAAGGAGTGAAGCAAATCCATTTTCAAATACTTGTTGATGTATAAGCTCAGTAAGCCATTTAACAAAGCCATTTAGAGTTCCCAAAGAAGTTAAAAGATTTATTGTCTTTTATTTTATTTTTTTTCTTTCATTTAGTGTTTATTCCTATGATCTCATTAATATCTATGCTAGGAATGTAAGTGTTAGTGTGTTTATTTGAGTTTTATTGCTTAAACTAACACTATACTAACCTCCCTTCTTGGATTCCTATGATCACACAAGGCACCATAAGATACCTCTTTTGTCAACTTCTAAGAAGTAGAACATTATTTTGAATAATGTGTAGCTAATCAGCTTGGGGGTGAAACCAAGGTGGATATTCCTATTATAGCCCATACAAAGGCCAAAAAGAGAGTAGTGAGTGTTGGTTTAGAAGTTGGAAGAATATATCCTCCATCATATAAATAATTTTAAGAGGCTAATGGAAAAAATACAAACCCTAATATTCCACCAACTCATGAAATTTAAGATGGTAAAGGAAAAATTTTAAAGGTCCATTCTTTTCCCAAGTCACTCAGGCTCCAAGTGCTACTATTTCTCCTAAATTGCAGTCAAAGGCTACTAGATCTCATATTAGCATTATGGACTAGATGAAGAAGTCCCATGTTACCATACCTATGTGGGACACCTTTCTCATTATATGAAAAAAATATCTCCTCCAAGAAGTGTTGTCCAAACTTCACATCTTAGACAAGTAGGTAGAAAAAGTGGGTGCAGTCCTAGCCAACACCAATGAGTCTAATGAGTCTCAACCACCCAAGGTAAAAAAAATACCATATTTTTTATCTTTTTTTCATCATAATAAACTATTTTATACAAAATTACATGATATCTAATGGGTCTAATACATTTATCATGCCTATGTCTATAGTAGACAAGTTGGGGTTAAAGTATGAACCTAATTCTAAAGGGATCTTACAACTAGATGGGTCTCCTACTAAGACTATTGGTGTATTTAAGGATCTAAAAATAGTCATAAATTCTTATCCAAATTATACTATATCCTATGATATTGTGGTAATTTACATCCCTCCTTACTTTGCCTTATGTTTGTCTAGGGATTTCACTGTTAAGATAAAGGTTATCTCTTTTCTCACTAGTATTATATGGTCTTTAGAGCTAGGTATGGAACAAAGGTCACCATAAGGTTTGAACCTATCTATAGGTTCCATTTATAACCCTAAGTGCCTATTTTTTCTAATTTTAATTACACTATCATATATGATGATGAACACCCTTGTATAGATTAAAATATGTTCACCCTGCTAATTACAATAATTCTTGTTAATTTAGCCTAATTACTATATTTCTTAGCTATATTAAATAATAACATAATACCCATATTTCATTAATATATCCAAAAAAACCTTTATCCCATCCTAAAATAAATTAATCTCATCATTAAACCCATAATATACTCTATTACCTACTAACTTACCCCTTAAACCCACTAGCCCATTTAAAATTTAAAAATAATCCAATTACCCACCCACTACCCTATACTAGCCTCTCCTAAGACCATCAACCAATTGAAGGATTCTATAAATATTCCCTAACTTATCCCCTTCCTCTATAATTCTCTAATTATTGAGATTTCCATGGAATTAAAAATTCCATGGAAATTTCCTAGCCCTTGATTTTAAAGGCCCAAATTTGAATTTGGACCATTGATCTTCCCTCCCTTTGCCTAGAAAACAAAAATCTCCCTCCACTCTCAATAACAATGATAAATTATGTATAAAATCCATCAATTTCTCCTATAGCATCCATAATAGCATTCTAGCATCCATCCAAAGCCATTATCACTATCACACATCCATTGAAAGCCATTGTCAAGGTCTCACAAGCAATCCAACAATCCAAGTTTTTATTATCTAATCACACAAGTTCAAGTCCTAGAATGGAGGAATGAGAAGGTAAAAAGGATGGTAATAATGTTCTATTATCTCTAATTTATCTCTTCTATCCATTCTTGGTGTTGTCAAGTTTTGATTTTTTATTGTCATTTTGATAATATTGCATAAACTTAAAATTTGGTGCACAACCCCAATGATCAGGAACCTATTGAACCACTTGAAGGTATATCATAATTTATTCTTGATCAATATGGGTAAGATAACCATGACTATGATGCATATAAGAGCACTTAAGAGGCAAGTTTTGGGATATATTGTATACATGAGGAAGAGGTTGTTAGACCAACCCTTACTAGCCCAACCCAAGACCATGATGGAATGTGGAGTTTATTCTTTGATGGCTCTAGGTTCAAGAATGATAGAGAGTCACGTTAAATTATTATATCACCTTCCAATTAAAGTTACTTCTCTACTATGATTTTCTAATTTAGTTGCATATGCAACACAATAAAGTATGAGGCCCTCATTCATGGGATGCAATGGGCAAGAAAGAGAGGTATTAAACTCTTACAAGCCATGGGAGATACTAATTTGGTAGTAAATTAAGTGAGAGGGTATAATTTAATCAATAATATAATATTGAAGGCATACAAACACAAGGTTTGGGACCTCTTAGAAGACTTTTAGGCCTTTGACATTCGTTTAATCCCAAGAGAGGCCAATCATAATGAAAACCAGTTGGTAGCCATAAGAGCACAGTATGACATACTAATTAGGGTTAGGAAAATGAAATATAAACCTCAAATAGAGGTATTTTATATACATTCAATCCATAATAATGAGGTCATTAGGTAGGTCTTTGAAAATGAAAATCGAATAGTATGTTTCCTACAGTAGGAGGCATAGTTTTTCTCAATAAACCAAGGCAAATTATAACACTAGTACGATGATCATATTACCTAATTGAGGGAAAAAAAGCTACCTAAGGGATTAGTGACATTGGAAAACATATTAAATGAGGATGATTAATTAATAAAGTACAAGGTTATCATATCAACCAAGGAGGAGCACTATGTGAAGGTCACTATCTTCAAGGATAGGTGGCTCAAATTAGGTAAAGTGAACACAAAAGAGGAGAAGGCAACCTTAATAGAGTTATGTCAATAATTTTTAGACATATTTGATTAGGAGTAATATTTAGTTATGTTACCATTTTTATTTATATAACATTAAATTTATCATTAATGTCAAAAGGAGTTAAAGGTCATTGATGTCCTAGAGGTGCATTTTAGAAGAAACATGGCTTGTGAAGAGATGAGAACGCTTGAGCTTAGAGCATGATGGGTCTATGAGACTTGGTCAAATGTAGATGATGGGCATGATTATGAACCTATATATATCATTAATTTATGAGTTATAATAGGTGTCTTAATGATCTCAAATTAGGTATGGTGTAGGTGCATAGAAAGACTAGTTGATTGCTTAGTTCCTTGATCATGGTCATGGTTTGTAAAGGTCTAATGATGGTGATATAGTTTTTTATGAACTTAAAGCTATGTATTGATGCATAAAAATATATGTGAATGTTTTTTTAATAGTTTAATAATTTTAAAATGCATCTACAATAGAATCAAGGTCAAATATTGACACATAATCCTTACATGAGAGACCTAGGGTGAATAAAACAAGCTTGGTAGCTTGTTAAAGTGAGAAGTAAGAGACCTATGTGAAAATGAATTAGAAATTAATATCATTGCATAAGTATATTTTAAATTTTTATGATGATTTGACATCATTACAAGAAGGTTCCAAGTGATTTCAAGATTAAAGTATGGCTATTGGTGCTAGACCTAACATGCATAGAGACCTAGTGATATCCAAATGAAGAGTCAAAGTGAGTTTCAAAAACTAAAATACCATGTGACTAGGTAATAAGGTTTGATAGGTTTATTCAAAGGTGTTTACCAAGTTTTAGGTCTTAAGGAGAAAGAAAAATCAAGATATCATGTTATAAGATCTCTTATGCATGAAGAATGAAGGTTTCCAAACCCAAGAAGGAAGTTGAGATGGTCATTAGAATGTGAAAACTTTTCATGGGGACCTAATCCATTTTTATTAGTTGGGTAAGGTTCCTAATAATCTTCTAGAAGCATTTTGAAGAGAAACTAATCCCTCGGCTTTATGAATAAAAGTTAAGAAGCTAAGGAGGTTTTTGTGCTTGCAAACCCTCATAGTGGAGTGAATGGAAATATGTGAATGGTTTTGGCCTAGAATGGATATATATTTCTAGTTTAACTCTTGTATCATGTATAAAAATCCTCTAGGCATCCCCAAGTGGTCTTAATTTATCAGGGTAATGAACAAAAGGTATAGAAAAGTGCTTGTTTCTAGAGAATTTATTATTATAGGAAGGGTTGACTAAGTCAACACATGAAATTTGATTAAGGTTGAAGGAAAATAATTTTTATTTATACCTATTGAGTTATTTTTTCAAGTTTAATCATCATTTTGGTCATGGAATATTACCTATCACTAGATTATAGATAGTAAAAATAGTGAAAGAAACTAGGCTTGAGTGAGAACCTATTTAGGGATGATGTGCAGATGAATAAGAATGGATCAAATGGTTTGGGGTGTTTTTTAAATACCTATTCCTTATATTCCCTTGGTTTTTAAGTCTTTTTTATGCTCATATACAAATAATAAGGTGATCACAAAGTGACTTATCTAAGTAAGATAAACTATGAAGGTGTGTGTTCTAGAAGTTGATCCATATGAGTCATAATTAATATTGAACCTCTATAGATTTTTGTTTTAAATTTATATTAATATTTTTAATTATCATATAAATTAAAGTATCTCTTCAAGTGTGAATGGTCATGTTCATCATGATTGTGTTTTGAACTAGTTTGACTACTTCAAGTATGTTAGGTGAGATGAAATGTTTGAGGTCCCTTTACAAAATTCAATGCATTCAATGAACTTGTATATGGTTTTTTAATGTATTTTATCTATTTATTCTCTATGTAATGTGGAGATATAGTATAAGGTCTTGATATGAGGAATCCAAAATGGCTTATCTAGGTGAGTATGCATGGTATAAGAGAGAGCTGAGAGATTGGTCTATTAGACCAATCTTTGATGGCAAGACAAGAGATATAATTGATG
Source organism: Torreya grandis (assembly GCA_037957365.1). Taxonomy (NCBI): domain Eukaryota; kingdom Viridiplantae; phylum Streptophyta; class Pinopsida; order Cupressales; family Taxaceae; genus Torreya; species Torreya grandis. The sequence continues at coordinate 2,100,435 of JARHVA010002809.1, read as the reverse complement.
TATAATTATATATATATAACTCATAATAATCATGTATGTGAATTATTTTCATTAAATTCCTCTTTTAAGTATAAATGACAAATTTATTTATGATTATGTTTTTGGAGGCTATAGGCAGTCGAAGTGGTCATATTGAAGAGATAAATTTGAAGTGTTTTTGATAGATTTGAAGAAACCATTGAATTTTATGATGTTTTTTAATTCTATTAGGTTCATATAATCTTTTTTTAATTTATGAAATAAACATACACATGTGTTTATAATCAAATTATCTTGATTGTATTTTGACTGTGTTTGACCAATCTAAGAGGTCCTATTACATAGATGGCTTTGGGTAATTAGAGCCTGTGTGATGATGTAAAATGGATTTGGTAATTTTTTTAGGTCATGAATCATATTTTAATTCAATTTTTTTATGGGTTATGTGATAAATTGACTATGTGCTTTAGTTTGAAGAGACAGACTTTTATATATTTTAAGGCCTAACGGTGAGTAGATTAAAAGGATTGGTTCAAGTGGTGAGTTAGAGTTATAGGTGGTATGGACCTCTATTCAAGTGATAAAATACATATTGGAGGTTTTTTTTATGTGTTTCATCCATTGGTGAAGGGAAAATGTGGTCCAAGAGGTCACAAGTCTAATGTGTGGGTGTGAAGGGTTAATTCCATTTAGGTCTCCATTAGGCCTATTTAAGTTTTAGCCTATCTTGTTTATAACTGACCTATGGAGTGTTTGGTTGTCATATTTAATGTATTTATGGTCATATTTTAAGTTTTATCCAATTGGGTTAAGTATTTTTTCCAACCAAGATGGGTGAAACGAAGAGTGTGGTATAAAGGCAAGGCCTAATATGACTATTTTGACTAGTTGAGAAGTTGTGGACTTAAACAAAGAGAATAGCTCATTGAAGGATAAGAATTAGGTTATTCAAGAACATAATAGGGTGAATAAGATCATTAATTCATATATAACTAAGTTTATGTTGGTGGATGACCAGGTCATTAGACCTAAAGAGCTTAGAAGAGGCATATTGAACAAGTGAGCCCTAGAGGTTGTTTGAGTGAGTGAAGAGGAAAGTGTTGAAACAAAGGAGGTAATCATCAGTTAAATAATATAAATATGATAAAATATTTAATGTATCTTAGTTGGTTCTTATTTTCCTAGGGTGTTGGATCCTCCTTATAAGTTAGATCTTGCAAAAGACTAGTTTGGTGGGTGCTCAACTAGGTAGGGGTTAGAGCTCTTTGCAAATTTGGTGCTTCACTAAAATTTGAATCTTGAAATTATAGGATATTATTCCATTTCCATGTTTTAGTGGGTTTTATTCCCCAATAGGGTTTCCCACATAATCTCTTATGTTATATTGTGATATGCTTGTGTGGTTTCTTGTTTATGCATTGATCTTATATGTATGAATGCTTCTTAGAATGATGATTAAAATTAATTATACATTGTTTTGTAATTGATTCACCCCCCTCTCAATATATAATTCAGATAAGTACAATGATTTGAAGGGTTTTTACCCTAGTTTGGACCAACATACAATAGAATTGGAGGCAAGTGTTAATCCTATGAGATAAAAGCAAAGACAGGTAAACCCCAAGATTGAAGTTCTCATGAAGAAAGATTTAACCAAGATCATTGAGTCCAAGATAATATTCCCCATAAAACACTCTTCATGGGTGGATAATCTTTTACTTGTAAGGAATAAGAATGGGGAGATAATATTATGTGTAGACTTTAGATATCTCAACAAGGTGACATAGAGAGACCACTACCCCTTGCCATACATGGATCATATTATCCAAAATGTTATAAGTTCTCAATTGTTTTTCTTGATTGATGGCTAATAAAGGTAGAATCAATAATTATTAAAAGAGGATGACCAACATAAGATTTCCTTCACAACCAATTGGGGCACTTATGCCTATAATAAGATGCCCTTTAGGTTGTCTAATTTAGGGGACACATTACAAAAGGTAATGGATGTATCCTTCCAAGGAATCATCAATGAGATGGTACTCATCCACCTTGATAACATAATCATATTTTCCAAGGATCCCAAATATCACTTGACACACTTAAGGCTGATATTTGATAGGTGTGGGAAGTATGGGGTCTCCTTGAACCCCAAAAAGTGTATTTTTTTGATGTATGAGTGTAGAGTTCTAGGCCATATTGTGTAAAAATAATGGAATTCTATAGACATTGAGAGGATAAGTACAGTCCTTACTCTATCACTACCTAAACACAAGAAATGATTAAAAAAATTTAAGGCAAGATCAACTTTATCATGAGGTTTATCCCTAGATTTGTAGAATTGGTAAGGCATCTAACCTTGAATCTCAAGAAACATAAGGATTTTTCATGCAATAAATAAGGTAAAATAATATTTGAAGTCATAAATAGTCCATTTCCCAAGCATACACCCCCTCAACCCTAATTTCTCAAGTTACTTCTTATATGCCTTCTCAACTAATGACACCATTTCTACCATGTTTATACAGCAAAACAATTAGGGTTTTGAGCATCCCATAAGCTTATTTAGTCAAGCATTAAATGGATATGAAGATAGGTATACATTTTTATAAAATAATGTACTTTTTGTCTTTAGAGGCCTCAAAAAACTCAAACACATGGTGTTTAATAACAAAATCTATGTCATGGTGGTTCACCCTAACATCAAAGTCTTCATCCTTAATCAGGACTTGAGTGAAAAGAGAGCAGGTTGGGTGACCAAATGCATGGAATATGACATTGTAATTAAGGTCACAAAATTGGTAAGGGATAGAGGACTATGTGAACACTTTTTATCAAATGTTATAGAGGACAAAGAAATGGTTTTAGTAATGAAAGTGATCATCAAGAAGTTGCACCTACATCTCCTTCCAACTGGACTCAAGATAATGTGAGATTATTCAAACATGAGAATTTTCTATAGTCCTAACTAGGAAAATAAGGATATAATACATAATAAAATCCATCCCTTATGTCTTGACTTATGAGGTTATTTTCAAAAAATATCTTCATGGTATGATCTTGAGGTGGGTAGAAACTAACCAAGTTGATAGTCTCCTAGACTAGTTTCATGATGGGCCTATAAGAAGGCACTTTGAAACCAATAGTAAAACATCAAGGATCATAAGAGCAAGATAATTTTGGACAAGTTTTTTTAATTAATCCCATGCTTGGTTTAGGAGGTGAAAAAAGTGTGTTATGTTATAGGGAAGTAAAGACTAGATTCTTTACCCATCAATCCTATTCAAGTAGAGTAACCCTTCATGTAGTGAGGCCTAGACTTTGTAGGTATGATTAAACCTTCATATATTTTAGGACATAAGTTGGTCTTGAGTGATAATGACTACTTCAGTATGTGGGTGGAGGTAGTATAACTTAAGGATATAAATGAGAACTCAATTTTGGAGTTCCATGATAGCCTAATAACTAGATTTAGTATCCCCTCCACCATCATATCAGATAGCGAACTAGCTTTCAGTAGTGAAAGGGTGAGTGAATGGGTTCCCAACCATGACATATACCTCAAAACTTCCTCTAACTAGTATTTATAAGGTAATGTACTTGTACAGTCCATGAACAAGAATCTAATTAGGATCATAAGGAGAACTATGAAGGATAATCAAAGGGAATGGCATACCAAGCTAAGGACAAACTTATGGGAAGATAGGATTACTCCCAAGAGGTCTACTAGTCATTCACCATACTTCCTTTTCTATGTAAAATATGCAATTCTACCCATATCACTTGGACCACCACCCTTGGAAATCACACATCAACTTGAACTCATGGGGAATGATGCTATGAAGTAAGAAAAAATGAATTGAGGGAGTTGAAAGAGACAAGAGATGATTATATGCATTCCATGTGGTCCCATAAAGATTAGGTCAAGAGTTAATTTGATAAGATATATTATTTACAGTCCTTTCAACAAGGTGACATTGTGCTCAAGTGGGATGAAAACTAGGCAAAACCAGGTAAGAACTCAAAGTTTAATAGTCTTTAAAGTGGACCATGTATGCAATCAAAAATGCATCATGTTCATAAATCAATCCTAGATCATATGGGATAAATCACACCTATACTTCTAATTTGTGGCATGCAATTGTTAAGTGGGAGCATGACCAATGTGAGGATCTACTAGAAATAATTAGGAGATCACTTGTCACAACACACTATGTGAGATAGGGTTCAAAATCCTATAGTCTAACACAATCGTATAACAACCCTAAAAGAGTCCTATGATTTAATATTTCAATAATCTAATAAAAATAAAAATAAATCTAATCTAGTGCACACTAAATCTTGTGGCAAAAAGTGGAGGTTAATAAAGCAAAGAAATCAAAAAATGTATAGGGAACTTTAAATAAAGTAAGTATTAGTAACACCCTAATACATGGAATATTAAGAGTAATATTATTTGAGCCAACACTTATTCTACTTATAACTAATAAAAGAGAGGGGGAAAAAGTTGGAATATACTTACCTGAATGTGAACACATCGAGACTCAATCTCTCCCTTGGCCAAAGGGGCTTCACAAGTGGTTATTATGTTTTGTAAGGATCACTTTCTTAGGCTAAAGCATCCAAGACCTATCTACAAGACTATATTATCTAAAATAAGAAACCTAAGTTAATCCTCCTTAAGTAGAATTGTTTAAGAGCAGATTGTGAATAAGCATGAGTGAATAATAACTCTTGATTGCATATATGAATAATTACTAAAATTACCTTGTATATAAAAAATTGTTTTGGAACATCAATTATGCTAGGTCAACCCTGTCAATCTAGCACATTTTGGGGATAACTCACTAGGTCTATGCTAGGTCAGCTAAGAGGTCAACAAACCAAAAGAGCTAAAATATCTCTAAATTATACCAGGTTGACCAGGTTGACCTAGCATGCTAAATAGGTCAAAAGGTTGCCAAGCAAGGAAATGAAGGATGGAAAGAGGAAAAAACTAAAATATTGTGCAAGGGATGAGAAAAATATTAGGAAAAGGTTTTAATAACTATGTATATTGGTAATAATGAGGCAAACAAGGAAAAAAATATTACAAAGCACCAAAGGTCTACCCAACCCTTTCTCAGTGCACCCATTAGGGTGTGCACTCAAAGAGATTAAGTCTCAATAGGTTCCTACAAGATGTAAAGTGTTAATATTTGATAAAATTTAAAAATATTATGTGTATACATATACCCCACTTGAAGATCATCATGTGTCACTAAGTTACAATAAGGGATGGTGCTTCAAAAAAGAACATAAGGACACACACAATGTCGATGCTAAAAAAATTGTAGTATTTTAAAGAAAAAATAACTAAAAATAAATTCCTAAAAATGAAACTAATCTAAAAAGTAAATGCAATGCATACCTTAACTTACCTTTATCATATGATGGTTGTCTTCTATGTTTTTAGTTTTGATTATGGAGGGCGTAGAGACTTCTTTTAACAAAATCAAAGAATACAAAACTAAAGAGCAAAAACAAACAAATGTAATAAAAACAAAGACAGTTGGTGCTATGAGGACAAGATATACTTGGGAAATTTGGCAAGCTAGGGGATAGTTTTTATGTTAAACCAAATGACCAAGTCAAAAATAATAACAGTAAATTGGGTAATCAAAAATCCAAAGCTACTAAAGATCCAAAAACTCAAACAAGTAAACCTAAAATAAGAAAGACAAACTCACCAAATCAAACCAAGGATACATGTTTTAAAAAAAATGATAATCAAATACAAATCAATGATAAACAGAAGAAATAAAAATAAAACAACATTGATGAGTATATAGTAACAATCCACATCTCACTCGACAATGGAAACAGGTGCATAAAAGGGAAAACAATATTATCAAGTGAGTAGTAATAAAGCACATCTCACTCAATAATGGAAAAAGGGGTATGAACTCAGGTGTTCATAACATCAAGATAGTAAAATTAGGATAAATGGGAAAATTCAATTAAAGTAAGTTTAGTAAATGTAAAATGAGGTGAATTAAAATGATCAAAATTTACTCAAACATGTTATTCTTATTTAAGGATAGATAAAATTTAAATAAAGTAATGTTATCATTTTTTAAAGAAATAGAGTAGAATGAATTAGAATAAGAGGGAAAAAAATTTGGAATCACAATTTGTATATCAAGGGGGAAATGAAATAGGTGAAGGGGATAATAAAGTAAAAACCAAGGTAGAGGAACTCTTTATCAAAGTCAAGATACTCAAATTAGGCTTGTCAAAACAAGAGGACTTTTGACCTTAAGAACCATAAAGAACATATCTTAGCAACATAAATCCTGGGTAAACAAATAGAGTATATAGGTCATCCCATGAAGGCTATATGCATGAAAATTAAAATGGACTAACATCTCCATGATGTGTTCCTTAATCTTCATAACACCTTATAGAGCCATCAATATACTATGAATATTGGATACTTGCATGAGAAAGTAGGTAGCACCATAGAGTTTTTTGAAATCCTCTATTCCAATCTAATAGCCTACCGCATCCTAAAGGACTTTGGCTCTATGTGAATCTAACTATGGAGTTTTATCTTTGATTGGAGATAGGAGGTGTGCTTGAAATCACATATTTTGATGTGATTTTGACTTTTGAGATTTGTATTTTGCATTTTAAATATCATTGCCTTTTATTTCAAATGATTTGGCTTTTAACTTTCTTGATGGCTTTTTCTATTCCTCTTCCATATAGATTTGGAAAACTAAACATGGGTGTTAAATATGAATTTAATTTGAGAACTTGGTACAAGGTTGTTAAGAAAAAGAAACTTCAAAGAGCATGGGGTTCAAGAGTCTCATAAATCTAGGTGAAATAAAAGTACTATCTTGACTTTTACCTTGTTTTATCCAATGTAGAGATGAAAAAAAGGGGAAATCAAGAGGAAGGACACATGAAACAATTTGAATTTCTTCAAATCATAAAACATGTGACAAAGGAAAAAAATAAGGGATACAATGACATAAAATTATGATTCTTTATCATAAAAAAGAGGGAAATGGAAGAAAACATGCTAACATGGATTGTTATGCAAATTTAATCGAGAAAAAGAAGCAAAAGCTAAAGTTGATAACAAGGATCAAAAACATGAAAAGGATGGTAATTTTATGATGAGGGCCAAGTCCTATCCATGGTCTTACAAATAAATTCATAAAAGAGAAACCCATGAGGGTGATGATAAGCAAAAAGTGAGGGAGATTTTTTACCAAGCACCTCACAAAGAAAAACCCAAATGATGCTAAATCAACATTGGCAAGCAAAAAAAAATAAAAAGGAATGATTAAAAGATGGTGGTTTTATGAGGGATATCTGGTCCTATCCATGGTCTTATAAAGTAACTCACAAAATAAAGACCCACAGGGTGAAAAAATCAAGAGAAAATGTAAGATAAAAAAGACTATGGTACATCAAAAAAATAACAAAAGGGAAGACTAAAGGCTAGTGAAAAAAAAAACTACTACAAAGGGAGAGACCGATGCTTCAAGTAACCTTCAAAAAGTGTTAGATAGATATAGATATAAAACATGACAAGAAGGGAGTGTTTTGGCAAAGTAATTTTTAAGGAATTGAGTGTTGGTGGGTTCTTTGAAAACATGGCCTTCATTAGTTTGAAGGTGGTAAGTGCTTGGATGAATAATGTATTTAAATAAATATAAGACCCAACATTTTTGGGCATATTTTCCTTCTTTATCATGGGTGTAATCTAATTGAAGGACAAGATCACCAACATTAAAGTGCGTATTTTGACATGTTTTTTATGTTGTCGGGTGATGTGATTCTTGTATTGGTGGTCATGTTATAATGTAGAAAGGTGAAATTCATCAAGAATATCAAGGACATGAATGTTATATTCAAATAATTATTCATCAATAATAATGTCATGAAGATATATACATAAAGAGGGAAGCTCAAATTCAAATGAAAAGACCGACTCAGAACCATAGACTAACGAAAATGGAGTTGCCTCATTGGTAGTATAAATGCTAGTCCAATAGCCCCAAAGTGTAGTATAAAGATGAATTTGTAAATATATGTGGGTTTCATGAATCATCTTTTAGATAATTTTGTTGAGAATTTTATTGGTGGCCTCAACTTGACCATTACATTATAGATGATAAGGTGTGTAAAACTTGTGATTGATCTTAAATTTGGTACAAAGTTTTTTAACATGTTTATTTTTGAAATTACCACCATTATCTGAAATTATGGTATGGGGAATACCAAAGTGGCAAATAATTTAGTTAAGAATGAATTTGGATATGGTAAGATTAATAACATTAACAAGTGGCATGGCTTCTACCCACTTGGTAAAGTATTTGGTAGCAATGATGATAAAAACATGTCCATCTTGGGAGTGAGGAAGTTTACCAATAAGATTAAATCCCATGTGGAAAATGGCTAAGGAGATTATATAGTTTCAAGCTTAATAGGAGGTGAATGGATAATGTCATTATGAAGCTGATAAGGATTGCACTTTTTAGCATAGTCAATTGCATCCTTTTCAAAAGTAGACCAAAAATAACCCATATGTAGGTATTTCTATGTTATATCATGGCCACTATAGTGACCATCACAAATGCCCCCATGTGTTTGTTTAAGTAGAGGAGGAACCTTATCTTGTATAACACAATAGAGTAAGGTACCTTCGGTGTTGTGATGGTAAATGATGTTATGTCAAAATACATACTTGAAATCTTATTTATGATTGTGTGTATTTTCATGAGAATTTAAATTAGAAGGATAAGTTTGATGTTCTAAATATTTAATGATATCTTGATACCAAGGGATTTTATGAATAGTCATAGCCTTAATGTGATAAATAAGTGAATCAGGTGGTTGGGTAGATGATGGAGATTTTCAAATTTTTATAATAAAGGAAGGATTAGAGAGAAGATGAAGAGGCAAGAGAATCAGTAATGTAATTTTGATCTTGAGGAATAGGCTCGATAGTGAAAGAGATAAAGCCCTTAGAAAGAGTGGTTGAAATTTGATGATAGGTAATGAGGTTATCACTTTTACATTGATAATAAACATTAACTTGATGATAAATGAGTTTAGAATCACCTAAATCATGAAGATGTTGGATGTCTAGATCAAGAGCAGCTCTCATACCTAAGATAAGATCTTTGTATTTGGTCATATTATTGGTGACATCAAAGGTAAAGTGAAAATATAAATGAATGATATTACTAAGAGGACTAGTGAGGATTCAACCTACCCCAACTCCTTGTAGGCATTTATCACCATCAAAGTGAAGGGTCCAAAAATCCTCATGCAAGTCAATATTAATTTTATGGAGCTCCTCAATAACTAACTTTGGTTTAGTAGTACTAGAGGGAGGGGAATATTCTTCAAGTTGATTGGCTTCAAGATTGGTAGTAAAGCTATGAAAATAATATTTAAGAGACATAACTTGCTTAAGACCTTCAATGAAAAGGATAGTGTCATTAGGAAGATCATCTTGAAGTGAAGAAGTGGCTGGAATGGGATCTATGGAAAGTTGGTCAACTATGACATACCATTTAACAACTTTCTATGTGATCATGCAAAGATCAAATTCCATAACTAAGACCATCCATTTGCCAATTCTATCTCTAGGAAGAAAGGCTTTAGAGAATAAGTAATGAAGGGGGTCAGAATGATTGATGACATAAGTAGTTTGGTATAGCATATAATGATGAAGCTTTTTAGCTACAAAATAGATAGTGCGGCAATCATGCTCAAATTTGGTATAATGTGTCTCATAATCAATGGGGCCTTAGCTAATGTAGTAGATAACACACTCTCTTTTTGTATTATCATTTTTGGCAAGCATTACCCCAACTAAAATAGGTGTGGAATAAGTATAGATAATTAATTATTTATCATTAGAAGGTGGATGAAGTGTATGTGGATGAAGTAGTGATTATTTCATATTATCGAAGGCTTTTTGACATGGATCCATCCATTCTAAAGTTGTATCTTTCTTGAGAAGGGAATTGACAAAGTGAATGTAATAAGTCATTTCATAGACAAATCATCTAATTGCCCCAAGTTTTCCTAAATAGGTATGAATGTTAGGAATAGATAGAGGAATGGGAATGTTAAAAATATTATTAGTTTTAGGTGGATCAGCATCAATGTCATGGAGAGAAACTAAGAATCCTAACAATTTACTAAATGTGACTCCAAAAACATATTTGAAAGGATTAAGTCTAACTTTATATTTAAAGAGATAGTCAAATATGATATAAAAATTAGAAATATGGTTGTTATGATGTTTGGATTTAGCAATAATATAATTCACATAAGTTTCAACAATTTTGGGGATGAGATCATGAAAGATGTGAGTCATGGCACATTAATAGGTAGCTCTGACATTTTTAAGTCCAAAGGGAATTTTTATGTAATAATAATTTCCCCATTCCATGGTGAAATTAGTCTTAGGTTGGTCCTTGAGAGTGATATGAATCTGGCTATATCTCAAGAATCCATTCATAAGAGATAAAATTCCACAACCAGTCATGGAATTGAGGATGGCATCTATTGAAGGTAAGGGGAACTTGTCCTTAGGATAATCAAGATTAATATTATGGAAATTAATACAAATGTGGATGAACATAGTGACCTTATTACAAATGGGAATAATGTTAGAAACCCATTTAGAATAATCCATTAGTTTAATGAATTTAGCATCTAGTAGTTTAATGATTTCCTTATGACATAGATTAGTGACTTTAGGTGGGAATTTGTGTTACTTTTGATGCACTGGCTTAGCATCAAGATAATTTATGATGCTTTGAACCATAATACTAGGTTCAATGCCAGGCATGTGTTGGAGGGACTAAGTGAATGCCTTTTAATATTTATCAAATAATAAGCTAAAATTATCATTCTCAAATGGTGAGAGTTATTGATAAATCATGATTGGTCAAGGAGAAGATGGGTTACTATATTAGATATGAGTTGTTTCTTTGATAAGAATAGCATTTCCATCTTAAAAGTGGTAAGGTGTGTTAGGCAAGGATGAAATTAAATTTGTTTTACAATTAATGCTAGAGATAAAGTTGTTAAAATGAGTTTTATTCTTGAAATTTCCAAGTTTACGATGCTACCAAGGAAGTTGAGGTTCCTAAGAATGAAGTAACTCAAGAATAGCTTTGTCAATAGGCAATATAGGAAGAGGACCATAATATTCAACATCTAATTCAAGGTTTAAAATCTAATTTCCATGGCTATCATATTTAGAATGAGTCTAACAGACATCAATTGCCTTGGCATCTAGTGTAATTTCAAAAGTAGATGAAGAGCATGAAGAGATGGGACTATTGATAGATTCAATGATGGGAGAATAATAAAAAGAAATGATAAAATCCATAAGATATAGAGAAGGTGTAGGAGCTTCCATAGGTTTGAAAGGTATAAGTTGTTCTACCACCCAATGAGTATTGATAAGTGGAGAATTGGTTGGAGGTATATGACCCTCAGGATCTAAGTCATGATTTGTAGATATGGTATATACATCTTGATTGAAGGCATGAATTTGGGCCAAAATATTTTGATAATGTTGGACATCCAAGTCTCTAGAATGAACTTGGGCAATGATATAGTTGTCATCATATGTTGGAGAAATTAGACATGCTTGAGAATTGAGGGGAGTTTCATAAGGTGAAATCGCAATGTTGTTGAATGTATGAGGGGACATGGTGAGAGGATCTTGAAATAATTTAGCCACTCCAAAATAATTAAAAGTGAAAGCATCTTCAGGTAAAGATGGCTCTTGATCATTGCATGGAGTAGTAAAATTTGGAATCTCATCCATGATAGGAACAATATGATCTTATGGTAAAAGAGAAGGAGGAAGCCAATCCATAATATATGGAGGTATCTTATTAGTATTGTAAGTGTGTTGTATCTCATTGGGATCATCATCATCAAAATACATAAGAGTAACTTGAAGATTAGGATTCATGTTGATGAACTCAAGTAAAGGAGCACTATTGATTTTAGAAATTATAGGAATTCAATATTGAGGCTTAGGATTGGGAAGTTGGGTGCTCCATGGGTTGAGATCAACTTCATGTTTGTAACATTTTATATTTTGTAAGAATTTAATACAATGACTACCAAAAGAGGTGATGGCCCTCATTCAATGAGTCCATGGATGACCAAGAAGAATGTTATAATATAAAGGAAGATCAAGGACCATAAGTTTGGTTCTAACAATCTTAGGTCTAATGGTTAATGGAAGCCAAATGCAGTCAAGGGGCTTTTGATTAGTCTTGTTAAATCCATGATAGGTAAGATAGTTTTGTTTAAGATGATATTTATTATAACCAAGTTGATAAATGAGCCATAAATATGTGACATTAACGCCAGAACCTTTGTCAACTAAAAATTTTAGAGAAGGGTGGTATTAATGGCTATTTTGATAAGGCAGATCATCGACATGAAAAAGAATTTCATCATTGATCATGTCCTCTTCAATAAGTTCAATGGAAGGCTTGGAGTAAGGACACATAGTATCAATGGTATTGACATTAGTTGGTTGAGAATTGATATAAGGTGGTTCTTCATTTATGGAAGATGGATCTTTAATTTCTTTAAGTTGTTGCATAATAAATTTATGATGACAAGGTAAAGTGTGAACTAAATCCATAAGAGTAATCTTACAAGGTATAGAGTTGAGTTTGTCAAGAAAATTCCAATGTGATTTAGAAAAACCAACATGAATTTTAGAAGGAAAATTATATTTAAGAGGTATAAATGTGGTGGGAGGATCAGAAGGAGGAAGTTGTCCCTTAGGTACTTTCAAATCATCATGAGAGGTAGTGGTATCTTTAAGTAATTTTTCTTCTAAATATGGTTTCTTAGGCTTGGTAACAGGATCTTTGTGAGCTGGTTTATGACGATAATTGACCTTGGTAGTGTTGAAATATTGAGAGTTTCTATCATATAGTTCATAATTGGCATTAATAGCACAAACATCCTTGACATTTGATTGATTATTGTTTGAAGAATATTTTTGAGTATTAGTGGTAGAGGCTTTAATTTTTGTCATTTTTTGCGATACGGTAGCATACTCTTGATGGAAAATTTTGTTCATAGGCTCACCAAGCATATAAAAAACAACACACTTAGTGATTCCTCTATAAGATTCATGAGAATGCCCAATATCAGCATGGAACCAACTGAATAGGTTGGGATCATACCACTTAGGAGGAGAATTGGGATAAATGAAATGTTTTATGGGTAGTAAAAATTATTTCATTTGCTAGACTGAAAGAGGTGTAAGATATGGTAAAGGAACATTATATTTGGAAACTCCATGTTTGATTTGGGAAGTATTGTTAGTGATATCATTAGATGTTTGAAAAGATCCTTTAAGAATTTTATGATTGGATTTGAATTGTTTCATAAGAAAGTCTTGATGATTAGCTTGATCAAGAGATTCATTAAGAGTTTAAGGAGTAAATGTTCAAACCTTGTATTGAAGAGTGGGAGTCAAACTAGTTATAAAGATCTTGAATAAATTATCATCAATCATATTATGATCATCTTTATGAGCCAAAGATTTCCATCTTTTAATAAATTCATGAGCTGATTCATTAGGAGATTATTTAGAATTATGAAGTGACTAAGATAATTTTTAAGAAGATCATTATGTTGAAACTCTTTAACCAAAGGATTGACCAAATATTCAAGTTGCCAAATAGAATGTTGAGGAAGTTGATTATACCATTCTAATACATCACCAATAAAAGTTTTGACTAATAGTTTAGTTGTGGAAAATGTATTAGTTTGGATCCATTCTTTGTAAAGGTTACCAAATGCTTTGAGGAATGAAGCATGGTATTTAGTCCTATCATATTTGATGATTAGAGTTATGTTACCAATATTAATGGATATAATGAAGGGAGCTAAAGGATTATTTTGGATGGTTTAAAGCATCTTGTTATTTATTATGGGTTGAGGAATAACATTTCCTAAAGAATCCCTAATAGGTGGAGGAATGTAATTAAGATTAGCTTGAAGATGCATAATTGTAGGTTTATTAGTCACATTGATTAAATGATGTTGAAGTTACATCATTTGGTTGGTATTAGAGTTTTACATGTTGTTCATTTTTTGAATGACATGAGATAAGAGTTTACTTGTATCAAGAAGTGAGTTAGTGTTGGTTGGAGCACTCCCTGAATTAGTGTTAGGGGGAGGATTAATAGAATAAGGGTTATTAGTTGGATTGTTAAATAGATTTTTATCAATCACTCCTACATTAGTTTGAATATTTAGAGAAATTTATTGATAAGTATGGAAAGGATTGAAATCATCAACTTCATCTTGAGGTGTTATTTAACCCATGTTATAGTTCATAGATGAAGGATGAGAGTAAGTACCCCAAGAGTAATGGTCCTATTGAGAGGAAAAGAGAGGAAGGAATGATCATTCCATATAGTATCTAAATGGATTTAGATTGTCCAAAAAGACTATAATAGGAGAAATCATTCTGACCAAATAGAGATGAATAAGATGCAAAACTAGAGAAATAGGAAATTAGATTGAAAATTAGGAAAAGAAGGAAATAGAATTAGGTCAACCAGATCAACCTAGAAAGGAAATAGGGCTTGTAGATTATACAAGGTTTACCAAGTCAATCTATTATAGTGCACAGAAGCCAAAAAAAAGTACAGGGTCAACTAAGTTGACTAAGTATGATGAATAAAAAGAAGAAAAGATTGATAACAATCTTGGAAATAAAATAAGACAATTTATAGCTAATCTAAGAAAGTAAGTGCAAAAAATAAACACACAATCACCTAAATTAACATTGTCCAATTCGACTGATGCATACAAAGAAAAATATTACACTAACACTAGCTAATGCAAGCCTTTGCACACATAATTAATCAAAGAGAAAGCAAAAAACTTTAAAGTAAAGATAGATACCTTGTTAGCCTATAATGTAGATTAGATTATTAAGATTTATTCTAAATGTGAAATGGAGATTGGTTATAAGCAAGTTATTAGATAACAATTTATGGATAGTTTCAGGTAAGTTTAGGATGAAAGGGACTATAGTGATAATGATATAGGCCTACTATTGGGGTCTACCCCCTCACTCACACACCATAGTGATAAGGGTGTCTTATTCTTAGCCATAAAATACCATTAACCATGCTTTATACGTGACCAGATCATCAATTTAGCTTCCCCCTTGGTGATGAAATCAAATTAGGTTGGCCTAGGTAGTCAAATGTTTAAATGCTTATTGATGTTTATGTGGTTTGGCCATGTGTGAAAAAGAATATAAGTATTAAAACTAAATTATTAATTTAAAACCCCCTAATTAGATTATGTGAGCCATTCTAAGCATGCAAACAACTGGAAAGAAAGATCTGATTAACACATATGGTTCATTCCAACTTTAAAACAAGGTATAATTAGGAAACTATATAAACAATCATACAAAATAGGGTCAACAAGATCAAAACTATACTGTGAAGAAAATTCTAAAAGTGAACTAGGTTAGTCAAGATGACCTAGTTATTTTAGAACACAAAGAACACAGAACTAAGTCCATAGGGTTGACCTAGTTGATTGTGCAAGGGTAGTTTTGAAAATTGAAAACTATGAAAGGAATGTATAGAAATAGAAAGATATAGAGGAATATAAACTAACTTGAGTGGTTTAGAGCTGAAAATTATAATATTTTCAATCAATAACCTTAGAGAAAACTATCAAAAACTTACAGATTGGGTTGAGTTGATTGACCAAGCAATACAAGACTTGTTGAAAAAGTGTTAAAAATGCACTAGGTCGACCTGGTCAACCTAGTATGTTGAACTAGAAGTTTGAAAAATATAAAAAAATGTATTAGGTCAAGTTGGTTGATCTATTTATTTGAACAACAAAATTCAAGTTTTGAAACTTGTACTAGGTTGAGCTAGTCAAGCCAGTTACCTATTCCTATAAACCTATGCATAGAGATAAATAAATTAGGCTGATAGGGTTGATCTAGCATAGTAAAGATATGATAAAAATAATGATGAATATATATGAAAGAAATATTGAAAAGGTTTGATTCACATTGGGTTCACTATAATGTATGCAATCAAAAATGCATCATGTCCATAAATCAATCCTAGATCGGATGGGATAGAGCAAACCTATACTTATAATTTGGGGGCATAAAATTATTAATCAAGATCATGACCAATGTGAGGACCTGATAGACCCAATTAGGGGATCACTTATCACAACACACTGTGTGAGATAGGGTTCCAAATCCTATAGTCTAACACAATTGCATAACAACCCTAAAAGAGTCCTATGATTTAATATTTTACTAATCTAATAACAAGAAAAGTAAATATAATCTAGTGTACACCAAAGCTTGTGGCACGAAGTGGGGGTTAATAAATCAAATCAATCAAAACATGTATAGGGAACTTCAAATAAATTAAGTATGAGTAACACCCTAATACATGGAATATGAAGAGTAATATTATTCGAGCCAACACTTATGCTACTTTTATCTACTAAAAGAGAGGAGAACAAAGTTAGAATATACTTAGTTGAATGTGAACCCGTTGAGACTCAATCTCTACCTTGGCTAAATGGGATTTCTAAGAGGTTATTCTGGTTCATAAGGATCACTTTCTTATGCCAAAACATCTAAGACCTATCCATAATACTACATTCTCTAAAATAGTAAACCTAAGCTAAGTTTCCTCAAGTAGAATAGTGGAAGAGCATATTGTGAATAAGCATGAGCGAATAATAACTCTTGATTGAATATATTGATAATGAAAAAAATGATCTTATATATATATAGGAGTATATTACCCTAAAATTATTTAGGAATGTTAGCTATTCTAGGTTGACCTGGTCAACCTAGCACATTTTCAAGCTAACTCACTAGGTTTGTGTTAGGTTAGTTGAGAGGTCAAAAAACCAAAAGAGCTAAAATGTCCCTAAATTGTACTAGGTCGACCAGGTTAACCTAGTATGTTGAATAGGTCAAAAGGGTTCCAAACAAGGAAATGAAGGATGGAAAGAGGAAAAAGACTAGAATACTTTTCAAGGGAGGAGAAATAGCTTAGGGAAAGGTTTTAGGAACTAGATAGATTGGTAATAATGAGGCAAAAAGGGACAACAATCCTATGAAGCACCAAAGGTCTACCCACCCCTTTGTCAGTGTACCTCTTATGACATGTTATTAGAGAGATTGAGTCTTGATGGGTTCCTACAAGATGTAAATTATTAGTATTTGATAAAAGTTAAAAATATTGTGTATACAGACCATACATCATTACCAATTATAAAGAGCACAATACTTTCCAATTGTCCAATCTAAATGGTGAGTAACTGCCTATCCATATCAATGGGGTGTTCTTTCAGTATTATTACTATAAATAATAAACTATCTTGTCTATATTAGTTTAGGTTTCTTTCTTCCAAGTATTATAGCACATTCTTTGTTAGTGGTTTGTCTTGTTGTGTTATTATTTCTTTCTTATTATGTGTCTTTGTTGTGTTCCTTTATGTCCTATTGTGTGTCCTGTAAATTTTGTTTCATTAATTATAGTTGGAAAGGTATTAATCATGAGGTGTAAGCTTATTTAAAGAGTCTTTAATTTAAGCATGACTGATATACAAGAGATCCTAGGTCCTCTTGACTAGCAGGTAGTTCAAGCCTTTAGAGTCAATATTAATGTTGACTTATTTACAACCATAGGCTTAGAAAAGATTCAACCTAAGCCATGAGTACCTAATCTCAACTTAATAACCCTCTTATGTCTCTTAAAGTGTCAGGGTAATTCAAAAGGGAGATCACTTGTCATCATGTCAAGACAATAGGTTCAAGTGAGGTACTATGTCAAGATATGCTATGGTGGTTGTATTTTACCCATTTTTTGAGTTTATATAAATTGTTCTCTTTGTTTTATCTATGTATATTGGTTCACACCAAGTCTTAGAGTGGTCCTAATGGTCTAAATTTACTCATACTAAAGATGACCCAAAGGTTAGAGCTCATGGCTTGTTATGAATCCATCTAAATATGTTAAAAGCATGTAAGGTATGAAAAGATCATAGGGTTAAGTATATCATATGGAGAATATGTTAACCTTGATTAGGTCCTTAGAATGTTTTCATTTCTTTTAGCAGATATTAAGGTAACCTCTACTTGAATTTTCACTTGAGATCATGTACATTACCTTCAAAAGGGGTGTCTAACCATGAAATGATGTTATTTTGGCCTTAAATCACCACTAAGACCATAAATTATTCCCTCAATGGTATCCATCATCACCATAATCCCATGATACAATGGTTTCATATACAAAAGGGTATCTTTTCATTACTCAAATGCTTTTATTCACCACTAAAGGGGCCCACATGTGGGAAAAAATGGATTTTCACCTTCCCTCCACCCATACTCCCTATTTTGAATGTATTTTGATTCCTCATTACCCTCCTTCCCACCAATCACATTTCAAGATCTAAAAACCTGAGAAAATGTAGAAAAGTGGTATTTTACAGGTGTTTTCAAACATGTATGGATATGTACAGTATGGTGACAGTCAGAAATGATCAGATATCTACAAAGGGAACTTAATCAAAAAAGGTTAGGGATATATAGAGGGAACTTAGTGAAGATATCATGTAATAGAATCCATGATTTTCAAATAAAAAAGTTTAAAATCCAACCCCTCATTTCCATAATTTTAGTACATTTTTTACCTTTTTGAAGAAAATGGTGAGAGTGTATATATTCTAAAAGTCCTTAAGGTCCTACCATTACATTTTACACCCCTATTTAACACGTAATTCCATAAGAATAATAAACCTCCAGGTTATCATAAGTTGTAGACTATAGGGAGCATTTTTTTGATGATGAAGAATCTTCAATGCATATATTTGAAAATCAATAGTGGTTTGAGGTTGAATCATTGGTTTCTTGTAATTATTTAGGTCTTCTTGAATTCTTAACACATTGGAGTGACAAAATGAACCTTCAAATCCTTCAAAATCATGACTTATAATGAGACTACTTGTGTAGTTGACCTTCAGTGGAAACATGAATTGAATGTTTCATGTTGATGGGTATTTAGGATAATAAAAACACTATGGAGAATCAAAGGTGTTTTACACATGTGGATAAGACCCTCTTTCAAAAATAGCATGCCTCATTATGGATCAAGGCTAAGAAACCATAAACTAGACCACAATGCCTTCATAGACCTATTTAGCAAAATTTAAGGTTCATTAGTAGAGTTTAATTTATTTATGAAATCTTAGGTTTTAGTTTCTCCCTTCATGTGTTTGATTAACTAAATCCAAGTACCTTACCTTATTGAGTATATTAATAAGAGTGTCTAAGGCCCCCATAATAAGTCTTGAATAAGATTCAATAGTACATATGAAACCTCTCAAGTAACCTCTATTGTGTAATGGTCCCATCAATCCATTTCACTCCATAATAAGCTTTGTTTTCTAAACTCATAACTCCATAGGACCCTATGAATACCACCTACAAGTTTGAGACCTTATACCTAGGATTAAGGAATGAAATCAAGTCTAAATCATTAAAAATATCATAAAGTACCATTGGTACTATGATATAAGGGTCTATTCAAGTGTGGATACTATTGAAAAAGTTATGACCAGGTTTAGAAGACCAACTCAGGCCCAGTCTCCAAATTCCTAAATCATCATAATAAATGAGTCTATAAGATACAAGGAAGGGTAATATGTTATAGATATGATCATAATAATAGGATTATTGGGATTCAAAAGATGTCAATTGGGTCTCAAACATAGTATATAGGACCCCATCTTTCTCGTGAGCATGTTTAAGAACCCTTTGATAGTCACATACCTAAACCACCACTTGAGAGTACTCTACCTACAAAATTGAATATAAGATTATATAGGCACATGAAAGAGAGATTTATATCAATAAAATAGGTATAGAATAGATACCATGTTATTGAGAGGAAAATGAATCTTGAAGGTATAAGTGAAACAAGCTATCTTATGTATGTACAGTGAGTTAAGCTCACCTAACAAGTCTAGTGTCTAATTGAGGTGAATGACAATGGAAACAAAAAATGTAATGGTAAACCTAAGGTAATTATTAAATTAATATTCCGTAATACCTCATATGATGATGATGATGATGATAAATCTTGAGATTTTCTTGGTCTCAGTTGAACACTCATGGTACACAAGCTTGTGTGTGTGACTACATAAATGAGTTTAGGAAACAAGGTTAAAGTAAGTATAGTTTAAAAGGTGTTAATAGACCATTATAACATGTCACATTAAATTATAAATCCATTAATATTAAATGAGATAAAATACTACTCAAGTCTCTAGTGGAATAAATGACTAAAACACTCAAGCTAGGGAATGGTGCTTAGGGTAGACCTACAAGAGAGAGAGATAGAGATAGGAGTCTACACATCCAAGAAAAGTTTAAAAGGGTGAAAACATATGGAAAAGGGTATTATGATAACATTTAAGTCACAAATATACCTACAAGTGACTCTAGGTCTTGAAAATCAATCTAAGCCTATGAGGCCTAAAGCCCTCCTTGAACCCTCTATACCCCACCTCTATCTTGGTGATAGACTCAAACCCCTATGGTAGGCCTAAGGGAATGAATAGGTTTATAGTGATGATATAGGTATTTAATAAGATGTTATAGGTAGAGAAAGGAATGTAAGTGGTTATTTTGGTCTTATTACCCCTTTCAAGCTCCACTACCCAAGTCTACCATCTCAAACTACTAACTCTAATGCTCATATCTCACATGGCACGATGAATCAAGACCAGTGATCTTAGGAGGAGTTTGGGACCCCTGTTCCTTTACTATCCATGTAGTAAAAAGTTACATTTAGGATCTTAACTCTATGAACAATCCCTAACATTGTCAACCCACACAAAATGATTAGCAAAGAATTGAGGACTACCAACTTTTTCTCATAACTCATTGTAATAAGTGTATGGGGATAGTAGTTATTTTTTATTTTTAAGGGTTATGGGCTCAACATCCATGTAAATATGTTTTGTATTTAAGGCTTGTATGCTATGAACCATTTTTAATATGATAGGCCACTAAAACCCTCTCTAAACCCTGAAAAATACATGATGAAGAAATTATGACCCAAAAAGATTTCAAATGAGGTTTAAAAATGGAAATGGTCTTTAAAATATCCTCATAATCATAAATATGAGTCATTTTTTGGCACATTTAAGGTATATGGTGTTCAAATTAGACCTAAATAGAATTGTTACAATCCTAGAAAGGACTGCTCAAGCATGTGTGAAATAAATTGGAAATAACCTACATGTTTACATTATTTTGAAGAGTTAGAGGTATCAATAAGTCAAAATTGTTATATAATGATCACCTATAGGAGTCTCCACATTTGATAACCACCTGCAGACATGCTTAAGAGCTTGGTTAACTGACTATGTACGCATAAAAAGAAAAGAAGTGGCTTAACAAAGCCAACACAAATGATATTATGGGATATGAGGGGTATAATCCATGCCATAAAAGGTATCCAAGTGCTCTCATGACTCCATTTTGAAGTCAAAACCCAGAAACCCTATCATCTGGCCTATTGGCCTAATATTCTTCTCAGACCATGACTACTTGAAGACTGAGGTCAGATGATAACCAAGGTTAAATGAGATCTTATACCAACATTAAATTACACTTAAATGGGTTTAAAATGTGCAATAAGTTTTTTTTTGTAGAGGAAAGATCAAAATTGGCCATTTTTGGCCTTAAAATGCCTTGAGAGTGCATCGAAGGTAAGACGGTCACCTGAGAAGCACCTTCACATGCTTAGAACTATATGGAGGATCTACATGTAATATTTAGCATGTGGGTAAGGTTGAGGGGCCTTTTCCTATATAATTTAGTAACATTATTTCATGGGTTGAAGGTTTAGACTTTGTGAACTATCATTAAGAGTTCAAACCCCTCTAAACCTTTTTAAACACCTAATAAAGACACAATGGATGAAATATTGATTAATTTGCATTCAAATTCATTGAAATGGATTCGAAAACACCTATAAGACCTTGAAAAATTTATTAAGGTCATAGACATGGAATTGGTCTATATGGACAGTTGTACAGATTCATCAAGAAAATTATTTTAGAAATATTTAGTGATGAATTCAAGGTGCATAGTTATATGAAGAGTTGAAGATAATGATATAGGGTAGTGTGAATTATGCTTCAAATTTTAAAAATAAAAACCACTCTCATTTCACCCTATAAATTCTCTTACATGTTTGATCTAAACATCCAGTCTAAACGTGTTAGTGAGAGGTGAACTAGTCACCTAAATAAGGTAGAGTTACATGTGTATAATGTTTAAAAAACATAAGTCATGATATAATATTCTTTTATGGATGTAAAACATTCTCACTTACTTATTATTAAGGTTATATTCAGGTCTCATGGTCATCCAAACAATTAGCATCAAGAGACTAGGCCTAATTTCCTAATAGGCATATTTGGTCAACTAAGGGAGATGCCTATTGGCATATAGGGCTGCCAAGGGAATGAATTTAGGGTCATAAAAATCCATGTAACTACCTCATGGATGAAATAAAGGACACTTTTCATCCCCATAATGGAGGATAGGAAATTTTTCCAAGCCTTATTGGCATGCAAAAGAGAGATGGGTTACTTAATTCTTTATGGAGGCTAATTAAAGCATAATGCACCTTTGTAACTATAAAAATTAGAGGGACTTGACTAGGTTGGTGTGCACATTATATACATAATATTTTTAAACTTTATCAATTACTGACACTTTTTATCTTATAAGAACCCATCAAGTCTCAATATCTTTGAGTACATGCCTTAAGGGGTGCACCAAGAAAGCGGTGT
>JARHVA010002809.1:2022500-2070000 GCA_037957365.1 Torreya grandis | reverse complement strand
GATTAAAATTTTGGTTAACCTAATCTATGTGAATGAAAAAAAAATGATTTTTAGGGTATTTAGTTAGTCAAGGTTTCAAATTGTTGTACTTTTTTACTTCCTACTTATATTATTTTGTATGTAACCTAGGCGTAGCCTTAGATTGGAAGGTGTGCCTATTGAGCACATTGAGATTCCCATACTACCACCTAAGATGTATCAAACTAATTAAGGTATTAATCCTATGACCCATGATGATACACATACTGAGCATCAAAAACATATTGATGAGGTTATCATAGAAGAAGATTATAATAATGAAAACTATGAGTCTAATGAAATGGATGAACATGAGAAAATAGATCATGATTAATTAAAATCAATTACTTTATTTCATGGGGATATTTCTCAAAATCCTAAATATATTGATCAAATCCTAATAACCATATTAGAAACTAAAAAAACAAAAATCATAGATCAATAATTAGGTCCATCTATTGGTCATGATATTAGAGTAATGGGTCATCCCCATATACCAACCACCCTCCCCTTGAGCACATTACCACTTCATACTTATAATGGGGGCACAGGATATATATTTAAATTTTTTATTTTTTTAAACTACTATTACCACATCTTACATGTAAAACCTTAATACTTGAACCCAATTTTTGGTTTCAATGCCTATATCTACCCAAATTGTGAATACACCTCCTTTGGCGACTTCTCAAACATCCAACCTTTAAGACCAAGATGTGTAAGATATTTTTCAAAAAAAAAATACTTTTTAAAAATAAGGTTATAAATATTAAATAAAACAATATGAAATCACCTTATGTTATTGATTCATAAGAGGTATTGTATAATCCTCTTGAGGGAGAGATTTGTTTTACCCCTTGTCAATTGTTTTCATTACAACTAAGTTCAAATTTTATGATAGCAAGGGTGATCCCAAACAACATCTTTGGTATTTTATGTGAAATCCCTTGATCATGCCTTTAATGATAAATTTTTGACCAAATTATTTCCAAGGAACATAAAAGACCATGATTTAAGGTGGATATATGAATAAACAACCCAATCAATAAATGCATTCAAACCCCTTGTAGATCATTATTTTCCACACTTCTCTCTTAACATTATTGAAAAGGTTTCTTATGCCCCAATTCAAAAAAATGAGTAGGGAAACAATGAATGTATCAATGAATATGTCTTAAGGTAAAAGACAATGTTAGCTAAAATGACAAATCCTATGGTATATAAAGAGATTCAAGACATATTCAAGAAAATTTTACTTGCTCCTTTACATGAGTCTATCATTTTCAAAAAACTCAAATATTTTGATGACTTATGCCACATTATTCATGATCATGAAATGAAACTTATCTCATTGAACAAACTTAAGTATATAGTAAACGCACTAGCTACATCTACATCCAATACCAAGTTTACTATCAAACCAATTTATAAGGTAAAACCTACTAAACCTAGAAATGAAACAACCACCACAGTTAATTTAGTATCACAACATAATAAGCTTGTGTTATCCAATGCACCATAGAGATATTTTACAAACTTACCTAAGCCTCACACTTTATTACTTCCATGACTTATTGAGTTTCACCTTATATCTCTCCCTCATCTTATAGAGGTTGATATGAGTATACCTCTACCTAAAGGATATGAAGTGAATGTTTATTGTGACTATCATCAAGGCCCCGGGAATTCTATGAATAGATGTTTTACCTTGAAGCATAAGATCTAAGACCTCATTTATAAGAAAAATAATACATTTTATGATCCTCTAAATAAATTAGGTTCACAACCTACTAACCACCACAAGCATAAAATATGTAACAATTCTTTTCAAGACCATTCTAAGTAATATTTGGAAGTGAAAATGGAATATAATGAAATACAATGCACATAATCTTACATCACATTATGGACACCCATTATATGGGATTATTGGTATCTATGCATGGCATACACCTCCTATTATTTAGATACCCTCTATTACTTTTGATGATAGTGAGATTATGGATAATAAACCTAAAATTTATTCTTTATTCATTAGAGCATACCTTAACCACTAAGATATACACAATGTTATGATTGATAATGATGCAAGTGAGAAATTTTCTACCATGATGTTAATTATGCATTTGGGTTATATGAATCATGATTTAAATCCTTCAACAAGATCAATTAGAACATTTAACAAGACCTCACAATAGGTTCTTGGTGAGATTTAATTACCTTTATAGATGGGTCTCACACACATGGTTACTACCTTCTCATTTATACCTTTCACGAGTGTCTTTGATTTGTTATTTGGATCAAATTGGATATATACACTTTGATAAATATCTTTATTGTGCATGGATATGTTAAATACATTCATGACAATTGATTTAATATAGTTTCTTGGATTCCATATGAACATCCACTTGAACAAGAGAGGTTTATACCTAGACAATTAATTATCAAACCTACTAAGGTTAATCGTATATAAAAGAGTAGACAACAAGTAATCCCCTTCCTCAAAGGCTAGAGCTTGAGCGACCATTGCATCATATATCCACAGTGGGTTCCATAGAATCCTCATTTACTACACACCATATTTGGATATGAAACAATTCATGTATAGATATATAAAGCAATACACATAGGTAGAATCGAGAGTGACATGAAAAATAAAATTATACAAATAATAAGTATATCAATTTTACACAATAAGTAATATAGGTGGGAAAACCTCCAATTGAGGTAAAAAAAACCCACAATCGATAAAATATATTACCCCAATACAAATTATCTTCCTCTTCTTGCTTATTAGAAAAGATTTACAAAGTCATTACAAATATTTTCCATACATAAATATGAATTTCCAATTTTTTATATTTAAAAATAGGGGTAAAACCATATTTATAGTGAAATGTGAAGAGAGGTGACCATTGTAACCAATGGGTCCAACCATCTTGAAAGACATTTAAACCATTGGTAAGTATTAAAAACATATAAATTTATTATTTATTTTCATGATGTTTTCATGTTGTGTTAATAAATAATATATTATTATTTAATTAACTACCAAGGTAAGCTAAAGGTCAATTAAGCCCACTTAGACATTAAATGCTCTAACACTCTCCATTAATGCTAAGTGGGGATAAAAGTCATAGTAACCTTCAAAAAAAATTATACTATGTATATAATTGAAGTATTTAAGAACTTTCATCATGTCAAGCATCACATTTTGAAACAAAAATAATTATAACCCATAAACTACTCGAAAGTAAGTTTAAACTAGCATGATTGTGAGACTACATCTCATAGTTTGTCATGAATAATCAACTAAGCATATTTAGAGCCTTTTATAAAATAAAGACCTTCATTACAAAGTACACTTTTAAATATGTGGTAAAAAATTAAAAATTTCAAATGAATTTTACTTAAATCACATAAATTCCACATGAAGTTTATAATACTTTACAATGAGAATAAGTATAGATAAGAAGAAGAACACATGGCCATTACGAAGTGACATTGTCATACACAATCTCCCTTAATGGCAACTTTGAGAGGCATAACAATGGATGAAACTGATAAAACTTGGTAGCACCAAATGGTTTTATGAATATATCTACCAATTATTCATCCATAGGATAGAACTATAAATCAATATCACCATTAAGGACTTTCTATCAGATAAAATGCACATGAACTTCAACATGTTTAGTTTGTTGGTGTTGCATTAGATTTTTTACCAAATCTATACAACTTTGGTTATTATAAAGAAATATGGTACTATGAAAAACATCCAAATAAAATTATTCCAACAACCTTTGTAGTCACATGGCTTCTTTGACAGCTTCCATAGCACTTATATACTCTACTTTATTAGAAAGATAGAGACATTAGATTGCTTTTTACTACTTCAAATAATATCACTTGTACCAAACTTAAACACATATCTATAAGTAGATTTGTGATCTATATTATCACCAACATGATCATCATCACATTAACCATATAATTTAGCATTATCAATGGAAGAATAAAACAAACCAAAAATAATAGTTCATTTGATATAATGAAGTATACGTTTAGTTATTTTTTAATAATCCAAATATGGATCCTGCATAAATCTAGAAGTAACACCAAAAAATATGAAATATTTATCTTATTAATGGTTAGATAAATCAAATTACCAAAAAAGCTATCGATACAGAGTGGGGCTATCTTTTTTATATGTAGGTTTTGGATCAAGTTTAACACCAAATTTAAATTGAGGAGATATAAATTTACAATCAAGCATATTAAAATCAATAAGATGTTTATGTGCATATTGATATTTTGATACAAAAATATAATATTTATCTTTAAATATATTCATTCTTAAAAAATAATGCAAAATGCTTAAATTAGACATTTCAAACATTTAACTTAGTTTATTATTATATTTATAAATTAAACTAGTTAGATCACCAGTAATTAATTATCATCAACATATAAAATAATTAATATAACATGACCATTTTAAACTTTAACAACTAAATCATTATCAAAATAATAATTAGAGAAACCTAGTTCTTTGAAAAAGAAGTAATTTTAGACTACCAAGCTCGAGGAACTTGTTTTAAAGCATACAAGGATTTTTTTAACTTACATAAAAAATGTTCTCTATTAGGATTAGTGAAGATTTTTAGGCTGAGTCATGTAAATTTCCTCTTCTCCATCACTATTTATAAAATTATTCTTGACATCCATTTGGTGGATAACCCAACCATTGTGGGTTGTAAGAGAAATAAGTAATCTACAGAGTCATTTTTGCTATAGGATAAAAGGTTTCAACATAGTCATTTTTGATTTTATAATTAAACCCACAAATGATTAATATTACTTTAAACTTATCAATTTTACCAATTGAATTATACTTGATTTTATAAAGCCACCTACAACCAAAAATGTTTTTTTTAGGCAAAGGAGGGATAAGACCCAAAGTCTAATTTTTAATTAGACATATAACTAAGCTTTCATAGCAACTTTCCATCTACCATCCTGAGTGTATTCCTCAAAATATTGAGGTTCACATTCATACAGAGTCATTAAATCATGATAATAATTTTCATTCTTTGTTAATTTATTAAAATTGTTAACATTATAGAATTAGATTAGGGATCATTCCTATTTAGGTTTTTTAGTTTAAACATGAAATTCATGGGGTTCCTTAGACTCTAAGCTATCCAAAGATGGTTCAATATCCTCTAGGTCATCCATTTCTTCATAAGTATAAAAAAAAGAGCTAGGCTCATCAAAATAAAAAAATTGAGGAGGTTCTCTAGAGGTTTCACAAAAATATTTTTTAAGAATAAACACATTCCTAGTCTCAATGATCTATCTTTTATATGGATAATATCCTCTTAGACCTTTATTATTAACTCCATAATTTAAAAAAATACAATAATATGAGGTAGGATTGAGCTTATTTTTTTTAACCTTAGGAACAAATATGGAAACGAGGCTACCAAAGATCCTAAGATGAGCCACACTAGGTTTATTTTTAGACCACATTTTAAAGGAGTAGAAAGATGCAAATATTTAGTAGGAATTCTAGTTAGAATAAGTACAACAATATTCATAACTTAGGCCCATAATAACCTAGGAACATTTACAAAATGCAACATTTTTATATACATTTCTATAATGATGCATTAATCCTTTAAGTAATACCATTTTACTAAGGAGAATAAGGAGTTAGTTAACTTTGAATACCACAACTAATGAAAAAATAATTAAACTCTCTAGTAATGTATTCACAACCATTATCATATCTTAATAGAAAAACTAGAAGTATTTTCAAAAATAACATTAAATTCTTTGAATTTAGACAACACTTTATTTTTATTTTAATGAAATATGACTAGATCATCCTAATATAATGATCTATAAAATAACAACATACAAATAAACATTAATAGATATAAATTTAATAGGTATTTCAACATTACTATGAATTAATTATAAAGAAGAGAGGAATTCACATCATGATTCTTGTGAAAGGGATTAATATGTTTCTTACCACATAAGTAACCTTCACAAGTTTCATGATGGGAAGAGATAGAAGGTAAACCAAAAACAATATTATGAGAAGAGATATCATGTAAAATTATAAAATTAGCATGCCCTAACCTTTCATTCCATAATTGAGATTTATTCTTAATATGTGATGAAAGTAAATATGTAGAAAAGTAGTAATATTGTATAACCTATTATTCTGAACATTCTAAATAATCATAGAACCAGATTGATTTATAATGGACCAACTATTTTTTAGAAATGTTATAATGAAATTATCATTCATAAGTTGATAATGAGACAAAATTTTAATTTTAAGGTTAGGTACATTGAAAATATCATTAATAAGAATATTTGAAAAAAAATTCTTTCTTTAGTTGCTTCTAAAAATGACTTATATCCTAAATAGATCTTTTCAGAGATATTTCTAGAATCATACAAAATATTATATAAGCAATTCATATTGTGTGATTCAATATTATATATAATCCATTCATTCTCATTTCAATCAAATAAAGCAGCATATAAATAAATAACATTTGAATTTGGATCCTAATTATTATTTTGATTAGGATTTTACTTATTCTATTTGTTTTGATTAGAGTTTTTACCTTTGATATTTTTATAAGTTTGATTATTAACTCTATATTTATTTTTATAACACATTTCCCTTTTATGGCCAAATTTACCACACATATTCAATTCCAATTAAACTTAGGTTTATGATTATTATTACCAAATCTCTTGTTCCCATTTTTGCACTTAGAAAAATTAGGATTAAGTTTCTAGTTTCTATTATTCCCAAAAATAGGGTTGAGAGAAAGAAGTGACTAAGTGGCATCTTTTTGGAATTAAAATTACACATCACTTGCTCTTCTTGAATCAAAAGAGCTAACAGGGTAGTGAGGTCTAGGATATATTGTTTTATTTGGTACTTTGAATTTATAATTGAGCTAAAATTATGAAATTTTTCATGAATGTTAAGATGAATAATGAAATAAATCAGTTTATCATAAATCAAATTAAAATTACAACCATCTAATTGAACTTTAATATTCTAAATTTTATCAATAAAATCAACAACCTTTTCCTCACCTTTCAGAGGTGTAATAAGCAATTCAAGGATCAAATTAATAATCTTCAAGAGACAAGTGCCCTTATGCATAGACTCAAGGAGTTTCTAAGCATCACTAAGAGACTAATGATTACCAATGTGGAGTAGGAATTCATCCTTAACAATCTGCAAGATAATCAATATAG
Source organism: Torreya grandis (assembly GCA_037957365.1). NCBI lineage: Eukaryota > Viridiplantae > Streptophyta > Pinopsida > Cupressales > Taxaceae > Torreya > Torreya grandis. Next base: position 2,062,683 of record JARHVA010002809.1, on the reverse strand, counting down.
CTTCTTACTATTTTTATTAAAATGTATTTGAAATCTTAGGTGTCATATGTAATTATAATGGAGATTTTTTAGTCTCAACAATAATGTTCCATAAATTTTAGACCATAAATTCTACTTTAACATAATTTTTCCACATATTATAGTTCGATCCATTAAGCATTTATGATTTATCTAGTACAAAATTAGGATATGTCATTGCTTCCATTTGAAATTGACATTATGACACTTAGATAAAGCTTAAATTTAGACCCTTTTTAAATGTTAATTTATAATCTATTTGAAAATAAATTAAATTACAAATGTAAACAAATAATAATTATTTAAATTAATGCTATATAAAGAAAGAAAATTATAAAAGATTTTAAAAAAATAAGGTGTTGCAAGCATCATAAAAATATATTAATGTAAGAATAATTATTAAAAATGAACTTAGTTTAATGTGTATTTTAAATTTATTTCATAGAAAAAAAATTATAATCATAAAAATTTAGCATTCATTCAAATATATACTACACTATGGGAAAAAGTAAATTAAAAAATCACTCATTTATGTGTTACAAGAGTTACACACAAAACAACTATTTAAACACTATGATTGAAAAGGTGTAAAAACATTAATATTAGGTTTAAAAATAAAAATTGGATCACATTAATGCATCCATAACATGTCAAAACCTAGGAATTGACTAGTCACATGATTATGCTTCATAAAATATTCACTAGGTCAACTTTTCCAATAAAGTTGATAGGTTTAGGGTTTTGCATGTGAGAAAATTTGGAATGCAAACCAAAAAATGGAATTGAAAATTAATCAAATTTGAAAAAAAACTTGATAAAGAAGGAAAGAATTAGAAGTTTTTGAACACTAGACCTCTTCCTTACAAGATTTTAGCAAAATTAAAGCCACCAACTAAACTAAAAGCTTACTTGACCTTTTACATGCACTTATTTAAATTTATACATTTTTATCTAATTTTTTAAAAATAAATAAATAAATGAGGTGCATGTAAATTAAATAGTAAATCAAATTTAATTTGTTAAAAAAAAATTGATAAACAAACTTTAGTCAGGGAAGGTGGGGACCATAAAATCCAAGTGGAAATTAAAGATTAAAAAAATACTTTTTAAAAAAATATATGAAATAAATTTCATACATTTATCACACTCCAAGGAGAATGATGCTTGGGGAGACTATTGGGCTTCCACATGATTTTTTATAGACTAGCACAAGGATTAGATTTTTGTCAATCCTCCTTAAATCTCTCCATAAAGAAGAATATGATCTCAAAATCAAAAATTTGATGGAGAATGCAGTTTTTTCACTCACGCAAGCCAACTTTGGTGCCCCAAGAAGCTTGAAAAAAATACCAAACACCTTATAAATCCTTTTCAGGTCTATAAATAACTCTAAGAGGATTTAAATACCAATATCTAACTTCTTTTATTAGTAATAGAATAAAAATGATAGTAAAAAAATATTTTAGATTCCTCTAGGCATGGGCATTGTGAAATAACCAAAAAATGTGTCCCAACCTAAATTTGCTTGAAAAAATGATCTGGTTGTTGTTTGAATATAGTTTTGAGTTTTTGAGAGAAGGTTGCAGACTCCAAAATGATGACTAGGCTTCCCACATCGGTAAACAAAAAATTATTCAAACTTCTTTTGTACCAGGCCATACTAGACTTGAAAATAACTAAAAAATATGTGAAATTATATATATATATATATATATATATATATATATATATATATATATATCAATTAATAATATATATGGCTTGCTTAATCATATACACCCCACATATGCTATGTTACCATGCAAGAATTCATGTATAGACATATGAAGCAATACACACATGTATAATCTAGAGTGAAAAATAAGCAAAGCATACAAATAATAAGTAGATAAATTATACACATGACATAAAATTTAGGTGGGAAAACTTTCAATGGAGGTCAAAAAACACAGTAGTTGATATTTAATAATCAAGAAACTATAACACCCAAATACAAATTATTTTCCTCTTCTCACTTTTTGGACAAGATTCATAGAGTCCTTATAAAATTTACCACACACAAATATGAATTTATAATTCATTATATTTCACAATAGGGGTAAAACCCTATTTATAATTAAATGTGAAGAGAGGTGACTATTGTAACCAATAGGTCCAACCATCCTAAAATGCATTTAAATCATTGTTAAATATTAAATAAATATAACTTTATTATTTATTTTCATCAATTTTTCACCTTGTGTTAATAAATAATATATTATTATTTAATTAATTACCAAGGTAAGCTAAGGGTCAATTAAGCCCACTTAAACATTAAATTCTCTAACAATATATCTAAAACACATAAATATGTGCCTATTAATGTTATTTCAAAAAAAAAACACTCAACAATGTGTTTTATATGATCCATACCACAAGGCCCAGTACCAAGCATGCAGGGGACAACCAAGTTTTGGTTGTTTAAAATGAATGGTAAATATAATTCAAAAATAAATAACTAAACACATTCAATGGATTGGAAGTCTTACTTGCAGGAAATGCAACTTCTATTCATTAATAGATAATAGGGAAAACTTGTATAATTTACTACAATGCATGTTATATGTGTTATGACTGTGTAGAGCATCAAGTTTAGGCTGAATGTGTATGTTACATACTTATATAAATAAAATACAAGAGTGGCTACAACTGTTATTAGTTACCAAGAAGACAATTGTGTCAGTTCATCTTCTAGGCTAAATTATGGTTGGTGAACCCCTTGAATCATGTGGTTGAGGCAACGTGACACATAGATGTGTTGTGGAATATAAAAAAATATTGATGCATGTATAATTGTGAGCTATAGTGTAGGACTATGAGGTGCACAGGGATATGAGATATAGAGTGTACACAAGTCAGTGAGCTGGTGCAAAACTTTTGCAATGCCTGGGTCAGTGAGGCACATAGGTCTGTGAGATTCTTGAGAAGAACTACCAAGTGTATGAGGCTATGAGCTAGGGTACATAATTGTGAGGTGCACTATACGACAATAATGAGGGGTATAGAAGTTAGTGAGAAAATGCAAGACTTATGTTGTTACATCTCAATTTCTTTCTAGACTTAATAACCTACTGATTAGTGGATTTTATGGTTTTTGATTGGTTAAATTACTATTTTATTAAGCTATATTTTATATGTTAATGTATGAACAATTATATGCTATTTATTTGCATGATTGTTAACTTGTTGAGTTAGTTTTACTTTTATGTTATGTACATGATGATCATGATTATTTATTTCATTATAGCATTATGTTATAGATTTTGTCTTGACTAAAGCTAACTATCTTATTATTTTGAGGTGGATGCAAGATAGATTTCATCCTTGAAAACATGATGGAGGGAGAGCATAATCAAATAAGGTGGATTAAATGGAGGAATTTAGGGTTAATAAAATGAAAATTGAGAACCCTATACACACCAAAAATAATAAAATTTTCTTATATTCATTATTTGATTTAGATAGCTTATAGTTGCTTTTAGTTATGATCATGTTTTTTTACATTTGAATATGGTAGTGTGAGATTTAGACTCTTATAGGTTGTCTTAATTAGCTTACTTCAGTGATGATGTTTCCATAACATGTGCTTTGGGATCTTTAATTATCCTTTCTGCTATCTTGGTATTTGTGTGAATAATTCTGAAAATATTCTCTATTCCTTGAATGATTATAAGCTAAGTGGTGTGAATGTCTTTAGAAATATCAATGTATATAGATACATTGATATGGAAATTAATTTTATTATGTGCTAATAATTATTAGTTTGACTAAGTATCAAGGCATGGCTATAATGTAATTTGGCATGATCATAGTGTTTTAAAAATGTGATAATGTTTAAATGATTATCTTGATAAGTGGATATTAATATTTTTTAATGTTTAAATGATTTTCATCAAAGTCATTGTTAATGTTTATAAATCTTAATTGAATTATCATTATGTGTAAAGTTATCAAATTAGGGTTAAGTGGTGTTGACTTGTGCTAATTGAGCCACCTTTCTAAATAAACACTTCATTTTGGTTTTACATGGTAAAACATTTAATCCTAACCAATATTTTGTGAGTTGGTTTTCATGCAAATACTTATTGGTCGATCTCATTATGAGCACAATGAGTTTTGGCAGAGATACTGGAAGGTTTGTTAGCATGAAAATAAGCATGCAAATAGATAAAAATGGGGAGAAGAGAACCTAGATACATGTGTCAAATATATATATGAAGGCGAAGGGTTCAAGCTAGATTAGACAAGGGCATACTAATTTGGTAGAGCTATGATTTCACTTACTAGGTAGGTATATTGATTAAATCCATAAGTTATAATGTATAAATTAAATCAACTAAAACTAGTAAATTATTTTGAATATAGTTTCATTTTTTTCATTATTTGAAAGTGAAGAAAACTAGGGATATATACCTAGCACGGGGGATGGCTCGACCATCCAAAGAACTGGGTATATGACTATAAATCCTATTACCAATAGCTATTTATCCTAAAAAAAATTTACCAAAATATAAAACACTAATTTATTTTATAGAAATTTATGTATAGTATTTAAAGACTAGCAGAATGGGTAGTCTGGAATGAGTTGTGTAAACTCTAGTCATATGGCCTTGTTGCCAAAACATTTATTTGAGTTTTTTGCAATTATAAAATATGGAGTATAATGTATAAGTATTGTCTATTTTAATAAGGGTTAAATGGTAATGATAAAATATAGGTGAGTTGTGTAAAATTTTATAAATTCTCCTTAGATGTGGAAAACCTTATATATTAAACCCTAGGTAGATTTTGAGGTGGATTGATTATTAGCTAACTTTATATGAAAGCCTTTGTTTTGGGTTTTATTAAGTATAATATTGAATCATTCTTATTCAATATAAAAAAAAAAATTAGGCTTATTTTAAATCAGGTCAAGTTTATAAAACCTGAACTAGGCCACAACTATGTAAGAGGATAGACTAAGTACAAAAATTATGAGGTATCAGGTAGATATAATCTATGACTTCTTGTGACCTGTAGAAATATAATTGAACAAATAAATTCATTTATTGAAATATGGTTATTCTCCTTAGTTTTATGATAGAGTTTCATTTTAGTTGGTTATGAAATAGATACATCTTATAGTGTATAATATTGTTTTGTAAATTTGATGTATATACTTTCATTTATATAGGTGAACTCGAATGACTTCTCACAACCTGTTGATATATAAAAAAACATATCCATTCTTAAATTGAAATCTGATTATATGAATGTGTGTGTGTGTGTTGTCATTTGAAATATACTAAGTGTGGTCTATTGGAATATGGAAATAAAATATAGTTTTAATACTCATGATTAGTCTTTACTGGATATTGGAAAGAATTTAATAATTTGTGTTTGAAAATGGATATAAATATAAAGAAAAATACTTGTGGGTGTGTGTGTGATTTGAATTATATTAGGTGTGGTCTATTGGAATATGGAAATAAAATACAGTCTTAATACTCATGATTAGTCTTTATTGGATATTGGAAAGAATTTAATAATTTGTGTTTGAAAGTGGATATAAACTCTAGAATGAGTTGTGTAAAGTCTAGTCATATGGCCTTGTTTCCAAAACATTTATTTGAGTTTTTTGCAATTATAAAATATGGAGTATAATGTATAAGTATTGTCTATTTTTATAAGGGTTAAATGGTAATGATAAAATATAGGTGAGTTGTGTTAAAGTTTATAAATTCTCCTTAGATGTGGAAAACCCTATATATTAAACCCTAGGTAGATTTTGAGGTGGATTGATTGTTAGCTAAGTTTATATGAAAGCCTTTGTTTTGGGTTTTATTAAGTATAATATTGAATCATTCTTATGCAATATAAAAAAAATTAGGCTTATTTTAAATCAGGTCAAGTTTATAAAACTTGAACTAGGCCACAACTATGTATGAAGATAGACTAGGTAGAAAAATTATGAGGTATCAGGTAGATATAATCTATGACTTCTTGCAACCTGTAGAAATATAATTGAACACATACATTCATATATTGAAATATGGTTATTCTCCTTAGTTATATGATAGAGTTTCATTTTATTTGGTTATGAAATAGATACATCTTATAGTGTATCATATTGTTTTGTAAATTTGATGTATATACTTGCATTTATATAGGTGAACATGAATGAGTTCTCACAACCTGTTGATATATAAAAAAATATATCCATTCTCAAATTGAAATATGATTATATGAATGTGTGTGTGTGTGTGTGTGTGTGTGTGTGTGTGTGTGTGTGTGTGTGTGTGTGTGTGTGTGTGTGTGTGTGTGTGTGTGTGTGTGTGTGTGTGTGTGTGTTTCATTTGAAATATACTAAGTGTGGTCTATTGGAATATGGAAATAAAATATAGTTTTAATACTCATGATTAGTCTTTATTGTATATTGGAAAGAAATTAATAATTTGTGTTTGAAAATGGATATAAATATATAAAGAAAAATACTTGTGTGTTTGTGTGTGTGATTTGAATTATATTAGGTGTGGTCTATTGGAATATGGAAATAAAATACAATATTAATACTCATGATTAGTCTTTATTGGATATTGGAAAGAATTTAATAAGTTGTGTTTGAAAGTGGATATAAATATATAAAGAAAAATCTTAAATTATGGATAGAATACTTGTTTATTTATAGTATATTGTATACAATCATGAATATATTGTTTGATTATTAAATATGTTATAAATTATACAACTAATTTGTATGAGTGTATTTCATTAATTGAATTATCAATACTAAATGCATTATGGAATATAAAATTAAGAGTTGTTGGATTTATGGAATGCAACTATATATCTATAGTTAAATCTATTTTAGGGTATTGGAAGCAATTTAATATGATTGTGTGTTCGTATATGCATAGTATATGTGATACTCTTGTATTATTATATGCATAGTGAACATATAATGTGTTCACTATGCATATATGTTAAATTTTAGGCTTATTTCAAATTATTTCAAGTTTATAAAACCTGATCTAGGCCACAACTATGTATGAGGATAGACTAGGTAGAAAAATTATGAGGTATCAGGTAGATATAATCTATGACTTCTTGCAACCTGTAGAAATATAATTGAAAATATACATTCATATATCAAAATATGGTTATTCTCCTTAGTTATATGATAGAGTTTAATTTTAGTTGGTTATGAAATAGATGCATCTTACAGTGTATAATATTGTTTTGTAAATTTGATGTATATACTTGCATATATATAGGTGAACTCGAATGACTTCTCACAACCTATTGATATATAAAAAAATATATTCATTCTCAAATTGAAATCTGATTATATGAATGTGTGTGTGTGTGTGTGTGTGTGTGTGTGTGTGTGTGTGTGTGTGTGTGTGTGTGTGTGTGTGTGTGTGTGTGTGTGTGTGTGTGTGTGTGTGTGTGTGTGTGTGTGTGTGTGTGTGTGTGATTTGAAATATACTGAGTGTGGTCTATTGGAATATGGAAATAAAATCTAGTTTTAATACTCATGATTAGTCTTTATTGGATATTGGAAAGAATCTAATAATTTGTGTTTGAAAATGGATATAAATATATAAAGAAAAATGTGTGTGTGTGTGTGTGTGTGTGTGTGTGTGTGTGTGTGTGTGTGTGTGTGTGTGTGTGTGTGTGTGTGTGTGTGTGTGTGTGTGTGTGTTTTGAATTATATTAGGTGTGGTCTGTTGGAATGTGGAAATAAAATACAGTCTTAATTATCATGATTAGTCTTTATTGGATATTGGAAAGAATTTAATAATTTGTGTTTGAAAGTGGATATAAATATATAAAGAAAAATCTTAAATTATGGATAGAATACTTTTATATTTATAGTATATTGTATACAATCATGAATATATTGTTTGACTATTAAATATGTTATAAATTATACAACTAATTTGTATGAGTGTATTTAATTAATTGAAATATCAAGACTAAATGCATTATGAAATACAAAATTAAGAGTTGTTGGATTTATGGAATGCAACTATATAACTATAGTTAAATCTATTTTGGGGTATTGGAATGAATTTAATATGATTGTGTGTTCGTATATGCATAGTATACGTGATGCGCTTGTGAATATATTAATGGATAATTAAACACATTATATTTTAAAACAAGGATATATTAAATGCATTTGTATACTTGATTTAATAATGCTAAACTTAGAAAAGAATTCAAAGAATTTTGTAAACTTCTAAATGTGTAGTATTAGAGAATTTTGGATCAATCTATTTAGCATTGACTGATTTTATGAATAGTTTATATATGCAACTTAGAAAATAGAAATAAAGTGATTTTTGATTGAGTTAATAAATAATGGTAAATGGGAATAAACATTAAGCAAAAATTTGTATGGAAATATTTTATTAACTTGGTGTTGATGTTTAATCTTACCCAAATGGTATGATTATCTTGATTTTTAATCTTACCCAAATGGTATGATTGTCTTAAAATATATTGATTTTACTATTATTAAATATATGAACCAATCTAATATTAATTACCCTTAATAAGTGAGTGAGATAAAGTCCACTTACTTAATTAGAGTCACTAATACATAGAGATGGTGTAATCCAATTGAGTGGTGTGTATGAAGTTGACTGATCCTTGAGATCAAATAACTATAAGAAAACTTTAGCCAAAGTAATGTTTATGGTTAAACATTGTCATTTAATCTATTTGATTTAGTTTACATATTTTTTATGTTATCATTTTATAATAAATAAGCATAATGCATGTAATATTTATCTTACATCATACAGGTTCTAGTTGTCACTCTTGATTCTCACATCATCATTATCAACCCATATGTGAAAGGAGGGCCATTACCTTATTGGGATATTGTGTGGGAGATTGATGGTATGTGGTTGGTGTGTAAAATTACTCAGATGATGCTCTCTCTCCCCTCAATATTACTTCACTAGTGATAACAATCATAATTACTTATGGATATTATGAGTTTGATGAGACTCATATGTTCCATGGATCATTGTAAATTATTATTAAACCATGTATTATGTTGAAACTATAATATTTTATATATTTAATCATTACAGTAGTTGGTTGTAACATTATATTAGTAGTGGTTGAATTTGTAAATATCCTTTTATGAAATAAATGTAATATTTGTTTTTATAATCAGCATTGTACTTGATCTCATAATCATTATCTACATGGATTAGTTCTTGACCTTGATTTTGGTTAGCTGAAAAAATAATCTATTTAGTTAAAGATCACTATGTTATTATTTCAATGTGATGAAATCTAAATATTTAATTTTTGTAAATGTTTTTAAAAAATTACCTTATTCTAATAAAACCTAGTGGGGTTGTTACATTTGCAGCATGTGAGACTGTGAGTTATGAAGTGCACAGTAATGAGTGCATAGGGTAGAGTGCATAGGGGTCAATGCACATAAGTCTATAATATGGCATAAGACTTATGCATAGAAATTTGAGTAAAATTTGATCAAAGAGTATACAATACTAGGTGAGAAGTGCACAACCTACACACTAGAGTGAACAAGGAGTAAGCTTAGCTATGTGAGAACTATGTATGGATCATTCACCCTTTATTGAAGAGAAATTTATCCATTATGTTGGTGTATACATGTGAAAAATAAACCTAAATTTTCTTTGAATTAAACCACTTAGCTTGATCAACATATTGCTAAACCTTGACCACTTGGAAAAGTTGATGTGTGCCATGGTGGGTGCATGTATCTATCAATTTGATGATATGGTCCTTCACTGTAGGACATAAGTGTTCAAAATACAAATAAAAAGGATGTTATGTCACTATTGGCTCAAGAAGAAGTGAAGTATAAAGTTGGAGAAGTTCCATGTTGAAGACTAGGTGCATACCTAAGTCCTGAGGTAGATCAAGAATGAATGTGTTCTCACTAGCTATGCATAAAATGGTGTAAAGACCATATTTTAGAGCCTTGATCTTCTAGTGTGGACCTTTGAATCAATCCTTAAGAAGTTACAACCAAAATTTATCACCAAGTTAGAATTCATGAGGTGTACGATGTGCATTATGGTGCTTCTTGTACTTAGCTTGAGTGAAAGAGAAAATATCCTAAACCTACTGGTGAATAGACTAGATGTGTTATAGAAACTTTTAAACTTTTTTTAATTCCAAATCCTATGTGTGTGACTCATTTCCTAATGGGGCATGGTATGAGATGTATATAGGTGTTAAAGGTTTAAACCCAAGACATGTCTGGAATAGACTATGTCCAGTAGAACTTTAAAGAGCCCTATTGTAGGCATGTTGAATGTACAAGAGATTTTCATCTTAGGTGCAATCATGTACATGGTTGTACATTGAAAAAATATGAACAAGTGTGAAATTAACCACTTTAGTTTACCCATCTATTTGAGGATCAAAATTCATTGACTAATCTAGATACATACCCTTCAATTCCCATAATGCTTACCAAAAATGACTCACAGAGCATGGATCATGGTCAGAGATGATATATTTTGGTAACCCAAAATGAACACAAATATGGTTAAATAATACCTATGTAGTACCAGTTGTATCAATGTATTTTTTACATGTGACCATGATGGGCATGTTCAAAAACTAATCCACTACGATGAACACATTATCATGTTATCATCTTATCATAGGAAATCTAGTCATGAAATCCATGTTGATAGATACTCATGGTCTAGATAGAATTAGTAGAGGTATGTAAAATCCCATATTCCTATTTATTAGCTTGATGATATAAAAAAAATGTAATATAATGTGGTTCCCTATGTCTATGCACATGTGCATCCAATAAAAGTGAGATTTTAATATGGCTAGAGTCTTTATCACACTCAAGTGTCCTAAGGTCTTGGCATAGTATGCTTTCTAGATGAGTTATTAGTGAGGTGTACCAAAGGTAACACAAAGATGTTCAAGATTATTTAAAATTTAGTCAAACAAGTATAACTCTTGAACTTGTTTACTTTGTATGAGGTTGGTGTAAGTTGATGTGAAGTCCTAATTAGTTGAGTATAAAGGAACCCAATCTACGAAATTATGGTTGTGCATTTCCATCACTATGATGAGCATGTGAATCGATGTCCATCAAGGTAATATATAGCCTTTTAGTCCTTCCCTTTATTGTTTTTTATCACAAATATGTAATTACTATAGGTATTAAGTCATCCATTTTGTGTGGCACACATTTTTTAGCTTGTTTTGTGACTACAAGAATTGAAGTGGTTTAAGGTCCAAATGAACAAATGTCTCCTCGATAATATAGTTTCATCATTTATTAATTACTTGCAAAATAGGATATAATTCATTCTCATAGGTGGAGTAACATTTCACCATTTCATTAAGCATCTTAGAGTGGTATGCAACTGATGCCCATGATACATGAACACTGCACCAAGTGTATAGTTTGATGCATTAATTTGAATTTTAAAGGTCTGCATAATGTTGATTATTATGAGAATAAATTATATATATAGGAATTTATTGAGTGCCTAAAAATTTCACTATTGTGCATGCATCTAGTTAATCTTGGCTTTGGCATGTGTGAGTTAGCTGAGAACCCAAGATATGTTTAAGAAACTAAGGACAAACCTATGGTAAAAGTTAGAAATTTCAAGAAAACTCCTCAATTCTATGATATTGTGTGGAGTAAGCCAATCTTGGATCACTTTGATATTCTTTGGATCTACCTAATGCTGATGTGATCAATGATGTAGCCTATGTATTGGATCTACATCATGCCAAATATACACTTTACTAAGTTGGCTTACAACTTGTGTTAATGCAAAGTGTCTAAAAGATGCATGAGATGTGCTCTATATGTTCATCCCAAGTATAGATAAATATGATAATATCATCCAAGTAGATGATGATGGATGAGTTAAGGAAAGGCCTAAGTAGATCATCCATGAATCACATGAAAGTGGTTGGCCCATTCGTGAGGCCAAAAGGTATGACCAACCATTCATAGAATCTTTCTCAAGTCTTGAATGTTGTCTTCCAAACATCTTTGGGATGGACTATAACTTGATGGTAACTTGACTTCAAGTTGATCTTGGTGAAGTATTGTGCACCTCAGAGCTTATCCATAAGGTTATCAATTCATAATAGTGAATGTTGATTCTTGACCATGATTTTTTTGAGTACATGATAGTCTATGTAAATTTGTTAGGACCCATCCTTATTAGTTATGAGGACTATTGGACTCTTGCAAGGTGAAGAGATAATCTTAATCTTTCCCTAATTAAGAAGCTCTTGAATTTATCTATAAACTTCATCATTCTCCCAAACTAATTTTTGATAAAGAGGGATATTTAAAAGAGGGGATCCAGGGACCAAATTAATGCAGTGCTTTACTACATAATGTGTTGTAATGCCTTCAAGTTATATGAATAATTTTCTACTCTAATACAATAACTTATCAAACTCTTTTTGTTGTGATGATGTGTAGGTGTTGTGTGCTATTAAGGTGTGCTTTAGTTTTAACTACATAGGTGTATAAAGGTAGAACATGAGTAGTATGAACTTTTACACATGTGAGATGAGCTTGAAATATTACATGGAAAATACTAAGGTGAATTTGGTCATGGGTACCACTTCAAAGAGATTGTAAAATTGATATTACACATGAATATTCTAACACTATGGCTTTTTTTAATATGTAGCTTTATGGTCATACAAGTATGATATCCCTAGTAAGATGTCATAGATCTTTATAGATGCGATGTCAAAAGTGATGTTATCCTATATAGGCATAAATTTGTAATAAAAATTACATTACCACTAGACTTGTATGTCTTTCCCTTTTTTTAGCCACCCTAAAGAGTATGGCTTTAGATGGGCAGTAGTGGTAAGACCAAGGCATTGAGCTGTGGATTTAATAAAGATGTTCTTTTGGATACCACTATTGATGATGATGTGAAGAGGCTAATGCTTCACCCATAGCTTGTTGTGTAAATACATTCATAATATTTAGATATGTTGATCATAGTGGTGTTGGTGCTTAGACAAGAGGCATCGAGATTAGTGTCATCCATTAGTGTGGGTCCTGATGTAGATTTTGCCAGTTGGGATTATTGCACATGATATTAAAAATAATCATAAGTAGAGGATCAATGGAAATGGAGCCTTTGAGGGTTGACTATTATGCTAGTGCTACTCTACCTTCTGATAAGTGTATTATTAATTCTAAATAAAAGGCTAAAATGTGAAGTTATGAAAAGGTTTGACCTTACACACTATGTTAGATGGAGAAGTGACACACTACTTCACCTTTTCCTTGGCTTAAATATTTGTAGAATTATGATATGTTTAGCCCAAAGTGTCATAATTTAATAACTCCATATTCATATGAATATAAAGTAAGATTCTACTAATGTACTTCAACACCTTATGTTGTTCACTCAAGTTCTTGTGTAGGTGCAAAGAGTAATTATGAAAATTGTTGGTGTAGTTTTCCATAGACTGATCTATGTGCTAGCATAGTTTGTGGAACTTGATGTATTCATCTTTAAAGTGGTATAGAGTGTAGTATTCATCCATCAGTGCATTTACAAAATTATTTTAGGATTCAATTTGGACACACTCTTGCATGCATTGTACACTGAAGCTATCCCACTAGTGAATGAATGATATAGACATTTTTAGTACTATGAAGGTGATCTTCTTATCATCAAAGAAATAATTGAATAAGAATTATGATTTGATTTTTATAATATAGGCATTTAATGATTTTGCATCAATCTTGCCATTAAATAGAGGGATTTCATGATTGACTTAAACTTTGAAAGGGGTTTGTTTCAAAAATTGTTATTGAGTGAACTATGGAGCTATGGTAGAAGGCATCATATTGACATGTACCATCAATTTATAAAAGTGGCAAAAAAATTTCATGATATATGCCTCCATTGCATCAATGATGAGATTTAATACCTCAAAGGCTACCTCAGGTTACTTATAGGTATTATAAATCTTACTTTTGCTATGACATTCTTCTAGATATTCTTAAATAGAACCAATTGATAAACCTTCCTTCTTGATTTTTGCTCATGTGTTTACATGCATAGAAAGGAATAAGGATTTTTAGCTCTAATATTAATGCTCCACACCATAGGTCCCAAGACCAAGTGTGTAGGGGACAACTGATTTTTAGTTGTGTAAAGTGAATGGAAAATCTAATTTATAAAGAAACAACTAAACACATTACATGGAGTGGAAGTCATACTTATAGGAAATGTAACTTCTATTCATTAATAGAGAATTAGGAAAACTAGTACAATATGATAAAATGCATGTTTTACATAGTAGATATGAAGAGCTTGTTATCTATGTTATGATTTTATGTAGCATCGACCTTAGGCCAAATGTGTATGTTGCATACTTATACAAATAAAATATAAGAATAGTTACAACCACTATCAATTACCAAGAAGATAGTTGTGTCAGTTCATCTTCCAGGCTAGATGATAATAGGTGAACCCCTTGGAGAACATGGTTGAGGTGAGGTGACACATGGATGTGATATGGAGTATAAGAGTTTGGTGAGGTTCACATAGATATGAACTATAGTTCAAGACTACAAGGTGTAGGGGGTTGGGAACTACATAGTGCACAAAAGTAAATGAGCTAGTACAAAACTTATGTGGTGTGGAGGCTAGTGAGCCATGCAGGTCAATGATATACTAGTGAAAAAATTCTTAGTACACAAGGCTATGAGTTATAGTGTATAACTATGAGGTAAAATATAATGTAGGTGTGAGGGGTGCATAAGTTGGTGAGAAAGCATAGGATATATGCAATGCATGGGACTATGAGTTGTGAAGTATGAAGTAATGAATGTATAAGATGGAGTGTGTAGGGGTTAGTTCACATAAGTATGTGATATGGCATGGGACTTCTATGTATGACTTTGAGAAAACTTCAATCAAGGAATGCAAAATATTGGGTGAAAGGTGTGTGCCCTAAATAGTAGAGTGAATAAGGGAACTATGCATAGATCACCATGAACCCATATTCCTATTATTTATTCATGGCCATAGAGTCCTATTTTACATATGCGAAGCATTATAGATTCTATAATGATAGACATTACACCTATACATGATCATTGGCAATACCACAAGTTTATTACATAAGGTTCATAGTGAGGAGATACCTCTAATCATCCATTGGATGAAATCATAGGATCATATTTTTCTTTGACATATTTCAAAAATACCAAAAAAAAATTAAAAACTTCAAAAATTCAAATATATTTTCAGCATTTACATGTTCTATTAGATCCTTGGCATCTATGTTATTGGTTTCATATTAGTATTTATCATATCATTTATTTATATATACAAGTGTTTCACACATCTTTTGAGTTTTATTTAAGCATACATAGATACATTATCTTTGCACTTTCAGATGTTGGGCCTTCCCTCTACTCATGTCATATCGGGGGCATCTTCTTCTTTGATCACAATACACCTAAGTTATATCATTCTACAATGACTTTATATTATCATATTTTAGATTATTTACTTAGACATGCCTTTATGCATGCTTATATCTTTCATAGCGTACTTGATATGTTATGTACTTAATATTTTTTACTAATACATATATTCAGGGACTAATATGATATGTTTATGTTTCTTTCTTATACTTTTCCTTTATGCACTTCCTTGAGTGTCTTATCTTGCTTGTTAAAGCATTTGAATATGTTATATTATTTGTGTACCCCATGCCTTTGCTTGTCTCTTTAACATATGAATATGTCATTTTTTATCATATGTGGATGTTTATATATGTCATTCTTACTTTTATGGACATTTGACTAAGTCATGTCCCTTTGATTGTGTGGAATTTGAACATGCCTTTTGTTTGTGATCTTCTTAGATCATTGCCTTTTTATTTGATTTTGAGTGCCCTTGTGTGTAATTTATTTTTTCATGATATTTTATTGTTATTATATATATGTTTCCATGATTGACATCATGCATCTTAGGACTTAATGTGATCACATTTTGAATGCTTCAATGATATATCTTCCTAAACATGTTCTTTTTATATGCTACATGGTTCATAAACATATTATATAGTTATCTTATCCTTTTGAGGTGAGGTGACTACCAATTTATGCTTCCCCTCACCTCAAAAGAGGGGGCATATTATTAGAGGTATGCCATAAAGGCATGGCTTTCAAATTCTTCACAAATTTAGATATATAGTGGGGGCATATTTTAGAAACATGTTCTCCAAAATTACACTAGTTCTTAGTTTTAGATTATAGTGGGGGCATGTTTTGGAAGCATGTTATCCACACTTACATAATTGTAAAATTAGTCAAATTGCATAGTTATATGATTTAGATACACATTTGTGGAAGTATTATTTATACATAATTTCAGCATGAGACACATCTAAGGTTCATATGCTATGTAAAGCACCTAAAATTTACAAAATTAAAATAGTTTCAGATTGAAAATACATATATGGAATATCATCACCCACCACATTGGAATTTTATAGACTATATTGAGCCAATCTACTATAATAGATGGTTCACTTTTAGTATGATTTAAATGATTAAATCACTCAATATTTCTAATTTTATAGGTTGGAATCAGTTACATCATCCAAATTCAATAGTTTTATAGTATGAGTTGACTCAATTCAGTCATACTCACCATGTTATAAGTATGATTGGGTTGCACAATTGAGATAATCTCAATTATCGGGTAGTAACTCATTTTTTCTCCAAATCTGAGGTCATGTGTCCTTCAATCTCTGTCTATATCTCATAAAATATATTCACTTTATAAATTTTATATTTTTTCTAATCATAGTTATAATTATTTATAATGATACATCTCTTCAAAACAAATTTACAAAAGGCAAAGTAGTTGCATTGACACATAGTTGTACTCCTAAACCTTACTCTATTTTAATTCTAGTTGTTTCAATGCTTTCAATTTAATATTATATGCACTAATTATATATTTCAATGTGATCTTAGTTTTAAGTTAGTCATCATCAAATCACTAAAGGTAGCATCAAGAAAAGGAAAGGCTTGTTATACATACCCAGGTATGTATTTCTTTTCCTTTAAACTAAGAATTTCATTATTAAATTAAAGAGGGGTGGGAAATGTAGACACTATTTATAAATTATATAGCATCTCAGTCTTATATACTTGGAAAATACATATCATGGATGTAACTTAAACTTATATACCCTTATCGCTACCAAAAGTCTTGCATACACTATCTCTTTATGCATATTTTATCTCTTAGTCTTACCAATGATATTATGATGACTCAAACCTTCTATCTTTCCCAAAATTTTATAAACCTACTTATCATCTATCTATGCATGTTATAAACATGTGCCTATTTTATAACTTCTTAAACACTTACGTCCTAGTTATATGTCTATATTCACATGACTGTCCTATCCAAATGTAAATGTCCAGTGACCTAAAGTCATACAATTTTCAAATGAAACATATTATTATGGTTGGCCTATGTTATTTAATGAAATATATTATCTAAAGGGATTGGTATATATACATGATCAATCCTCATTCATTCCTCATAGCAAATTCTTACCTACTCACAAAGAAACTAACAAAAATAATTAAATCAAGCACTCAAGTGTGAAAATTTTCCCTATTTTATCTTATTTCCATATCCGTCATAGGGATAACACATATATAGATTTGAAGTATTGAAAGATCATTCCATCATACACATTTTATAGGTTAAAATCTAGGTCACTATTATACTTGTTCATCACACATTACATGATACATACACAAGCCAACATGCAAGGGATAACTACATAAATATGAGGCTCTGTTCGAAGTATTAGTTATGTAGTAAATTTTCATTGATAGAGGAGTCTTTGTAAAATCTCGAAACCATGTTCCCACTAACCCATTTTTTCCATAGCCAATATTAATATGAACTTTGGTTTTTCTATTTGACAAGGAGTGACATTCCATGACCCAGATCTAAATTCACCAGAATGAAGGTAACACAAAACCTAGATGCATCTAGGTGGTTACATCTAACTTTAGCAAGTATTCTATACTAGACACTTTCATCTAAGTTAGGTAGAAGCATTGACCTAACTATCCCAAGTCAACACAAGTTTATGTGGATATAAAGATATAACTTCTTAAATTAAGTGACTAATCTAGAATATAGATCTAGTATATTCCCTTCATGGTCCAAATCCATATCTATATTAGCATCAGAACCTACTAAGTACCTTGTTTTTATATCATTATGATATCTAGAATATTTAGACTTTTTATTTTTATCATATCTCAGCATAATAAAGTTGGTATATGTTTATATGAGTTTTGAAATTAATTAGATTGATTTAGAGATAGTCTACCATCCTTGTGCCCTACTATCTACCTATTTAACCCTAGATTCCCCAATATATATTTTATGGTTAAAAACATATATTACCACATCATGTCGCCTCATTTATAAGGTCAAATTCATCTTCCTTCCTCCCCTACTCCTAATTGGACTATATATAATGTCCCTAGTCCTCTTAAAGACTGATAAAGGTCATGCACTAAAATAGAGTTGGTGGGGGTACTATATATAGGCCTTGATGGAGTGTTTAGACATGACTCACACATGTCTAACTCTATATAGTTTTTTGACTATATATAGCTCCATAGACATAAGTTCAACTATGGAAGGCTAATATAGTTTGATATCAACCACTATAGTGTTTTCCACTCATGTTACTTTTATTTTATGGCCTCATATCCAACTTTAGTAACTTATATTAGCCTAGCCTAGCCTAGCCTATATATATATATAGGCACAATATAAAGCATTCCTTTCAATTTTCCCCTTCCCTTTCCCCACTCTTCACCCCAAATTTAGAATTACTCTAGGTATGGAAATGGGTGATGTATATTCCATACTCTCTTATCATTATGAGTAGTCTAAGAAAATGCTTCTATCTCTTCTCTCTCATCCATAGAGAGAGGTTAAATTTTACCTTTTTCATAGAGAGGATATTAAGGCATGCATTCATCTAGTAACTCTTCTCTCTATATGTTCCATATCATCTATTTGTCATGTCATACTTAAACCTAGTTTAGACCATAGAGGGTAGAGGGATATGACTATAATGAAATGAAGAGTGATGAGACCAAAATATGCCTCATTATATCCTAAAATTACTCTCTTTTCCCATCCATTTATCATCCCTAAAAGTGTATTTAGTTATAATATTTAGAGGTCATAGTTGATTTAAAGTGGAATATGGGATAAAAGTCTTGTTTATTCCATTAGATATTTTTATTATCTAATTTGTTAATAAATCTAATAAATTCTAGGAAATAAATGTCACTTTTTGAATATAAAGGCTTAGATATATCATTAATAAGGATAAAATAAGTTTCATAATAAAATAATAACTAGAGAGTATTTTTTACTAGGTCCAGAGTCTTACCATAGCTCTAAAGTCCCATATAAAACTAGTCCCAGAGTCCTTTAGAGCACTAGCTATTGAGTTACTCAGAACACTATCTCTAGAGATGCATATAACACTAACTTCATATAACCTTAGTCAAATAGATCTAGAGATTAATAATAGACTAGATTCAGATACCAATAGTCCAAAATGTTACATATAAATATCCAAATAATATTGTAATAGCTATTTTGGCATATTTTTGTAAGGCTACATATATAATATTCCTAAAATAGGAATTTCTATAACTAGATATTTATAAAAGTAGGAAAAGAATTTATAGTATATTATTTTTCTATGAATATATTTTCCTAATATGTTAAGACATTATCAGATAATTCATGGAACCAAAACTAATAGATCTACACCTTATTCTTAGCATATAAAATAAAAGATTGATATTTAAGTATGTTCCACTTTTCTCTCCTAGTAAATTGGAAACTGATGTTGTTATGTAAACAATGTAAGTTGAGTTGTAACCAAGTTTGTTAATTTATTAATTCTAGAATAAGTAATTATTTTTTGATGTTGTATTATAAATAAAATCTTCTAGTTTAGTAGAGTTATAAGATTAATATTTCACAATAGAATTCAGAGCATTGTTTAGATGTAAGATCTTATAACCACTTTCATATATTAATGAGAAGTTTAAGTATTCTATCATTTCAAATTTTT
This sequence comes from Torreya grandis, assembly GCA_037957365.1. NCBI lineage: Eukaryota > Viridiplantae > Streptophyta > Pinopsida > Cupressales > Taxaceae > Torreya > Torreya grandis. The sequence continues at coordinate 2,042,433 of JARHVA010002809.1, read as the reverse complement.
TTGACTAGTTGCTTATAATTTTATAGTCCTATTCCAAATAAAAATCAATGACTTACTCCACATGAGGAAGAATGACATATTGTGTGGTATTTCTAGATTAGTATTCTTTCTATTTCATTTTCAACGTTAGTATATTTTCTATTGATTTATTTGTATAACCTATATGGTGTGTTATATGTTTAATATTAAAAAAATTATCTTAATTTATTTAATTACAATATTTAAATTCAATAATTCTAATTTTAGTTGTGTTTTTTCAATTTAATAAGGATAGTTGTTATTCAGAATTATTTTTATATCAATAATGTGTAATTGTTTTATTTAATTAGTTGATTCAATTTCATAAACGTTATTTTAAATAAAATAGATTTTTAATGATAAGTCTTATATCCTATTTCATATTCTTTATACAATAACTAGATTGATATTATTAACTAAGTCAAGAGGTTTAATGAACCTCATAATTTTTACTGCCATTGTCAGGGATTTCAAAGTGTTATTAGGGAGTGATTGTCAAAATTTCTCTCTTTGATAGTTTCATAGTAATTTTTCATTATAATGGTATTCCTTATGTCACCAAAAGATTAAAATCCATTTGTATGTGAAAATGGGTAATATAGAGTATTTTTTAATCTACATCATATTTAAATTTTTCAGTCAAAGCCCTAAAATTTTTGTTCCTGCACACCTTAGACGTAGCGACAGAGTTTTGGAGCAGAGGGCAGGTTCATTTTTGCCTAAGTGTGAAAATGTAGCGAAAGCTACCAAGTGTCACCTTTCGAGCATGGGTCCTTTTTCACTTTATGTTTCTTTCATTTCATTTTTGGCCTAAGTATTGAATTTAGGCAGAAGCTACCAAGTGTCAGCTTTTGAAACATGGAGTCAGCCAGTTGTCACTCTCTGAGCCCTTTTTTGTAACTTTCTAGAAGGCCACAAAATGTGCCACATATCTAGTAGCAGGTAAGCATAACACACCATGTGTCAGCATCTGCATCTCATAAAGGCACCCATGTTTCATTCTACTTTTTTGGCAAAGACTTTCAACCAACTAAGCAACAGAGCAGTGGAAAGCACCAAGTGGTAGTCGCGGAAGGCCCTGAACCACCTTTTTAAAGAAGTAACAAAAGTCACCACATTTTGGCATTTGGGAGACTTTGGTTCAATGCCTAGGTCCAATGTTTTTGTTCAATGCATAAAGGCATCATTTCATTTTGCTTAAGTGTCAAAGTGTGGTGGAGGCTGCCAAGTGTCACTCTCTGAGTCCCTTTCTACTTCATCCCCAGGAACATCAGAAGATGCCACATACCCCTAGTAGGAGAAGTAAAAGATGCCATGTATCTTCCCAAGAGTAGTAGAGGTCACCATGTGTCTACTACTGAGAGATCATCTTTGAGCTTCATTACCAAATAAGATTGTGGTGGAACCCGGGTGTTACTTCAAAGGTCTTTGAAAGCGCTAAGGAAACAAGCAAAGAATACCACATGCATCCATTCCTTTCTAAAAATTTGCTAAGGCAAGGAACACTATGAGTTTTATTTTATTAAAACTATAAAATATCAAGGAAGCAGATTGTGACAAGTGTCGAAGGTGGAGTGTCCCTGAGCAAAATATAGAAAAAGTGGAAGATGCCAAGTGTCATTCTCCAATGCCCTCTAGACAAAAGAGAATTTTCATGGATTGACTAAGTGTCCTCATGTCCGTCTATCTTTTACAACAAAGATGGATGGAAATTTGGCAGGAGTTATTCTTGGTAGATAGAATAGTGCACTGGGTAGATTTTTGGGGCTTACAAGCATTAAAGGGCCATTTGTTTGTCCCCTGAAGGTGGAGGCAGAGTAGACTATTGAGTGGCCAAACAAGTGATGGAATGAGAAATTTAGGTGTGAAGGGAGGTATTAGGCATGAATTGCCATGCCGCAGTCAGGGTAGTTCGTGATAAGACCAAGATGCATCCAAGGCATTGAAAGCACCGTCTATTTTGTCCCCTGTGCGAGAAGGATAGAGTGGAATTGTGTGGGAAAGGGATGATGGAAGGAGTGATCTGAGGCTATAAAAGAAGAAGAATTGTAAGAAGAAGGGGGGGAATTTTCTCATAGTTTTAGACTTTCTAGAATTTTGACTAGTAATATCATTTGCTCTTGTCTCAACTTTTTTGAGTTGTAAAGTTGTGTAATTATGCATGTTTTTGTGCCTTTTATGTGGCTGAATGAATTAAGAAGATTGAACTCCATGCTTTGGTTGGTGTTATCTGTGTCATTTGCAAAGAAGTTTATACTATATATTTTTTTATGTTGTGATTAGACATGTCATTCCCCTTTGCCTCATTTTCTTGAGTCAGAAGGTTTACATAATTGTATGTGACTTCTGCACCTCTTATGTGATTGAAAAATTATATTCAAAAGATTGAACACTATGCCTTTGTTGACATTCCCTATATCTTAGTAAAAGAATTCCCTATTGTGAGCCTCTATTTCTGTTATTTCAATCTTTGACATTGATCATGCACTTGTCTACTCCTAAATGTACTTGAATCCTATAATAGTCTCACTATGCTTAGGTTAGGATTAGGATTACACTCAGGCACATCACCATAGTTAGGTTTTAGTTCCTGTATTTGTATTTTTGTTTAATCTCCTATCCCTTTTCCCCAACACCCAATGTAAAAGAAGAGACCAGCTTCTCTAAAATCTAGAGGTTGTTTCAAGCCGTATTGTCCCATACCTTGAAACTTCCCATTGTTGATTGATTAAGATCAAGTGTAAATTTAAATCATCAATAGTTTTTGGCACACTTGGTGGGACCGATCTTTCAAGGAGTTGAAGAATTTTGGTGTGTTCTTCGGCCAATTAGCTTTTGGAAGTTTTAGCAACACCAACAATGACTCTAAGTCAAATTAGTTGATCAAGTAGTCCTAATATCATCAATCACCTTTTGGTATGTATAATTATGTTACTCATAGCTATGGGTCTTATTATCGTTCATATATTTTTAATCGAGAACAAACTTCTCCTAGAATCATGTCAAGTAACAAGGATGCAGATGGTCATGAGCTATACCAGTCTTATGCCCAGTCTCCCCAATATGTCACATCCCATGCTCAACTTGATCTTATTTTCACTTTCAAAAAAGCATTGTTTGGATTTTAAAAATATGTGTTAGAGCTTGACAGCAAAAGGGTATATGGCCAAGAAATTCCTAATCATGTCATCCATCAAATAAGGGATGCGGTAGACCTGATTAAAAGTGAATGGCATCCCATTGAAAGAGCAAATTGGCAAGAGATTACATATGAGATGCTGGATGTGTGTGGATTGATTGAATTTCTAGAAGAGAAGCTAAGCATTCATGAGAACCAGCCATACCAAGTCTACCAAACTACATATCCACCACCACAAATTCTAGATCAGGCATATGCCACCCTTGTTCATGAGCAAGGTCAAACCTATCAAGGCCATTTTCTCAATAATGCAGAGTCTATGATAACAACAAGGGAAGAGGACCCCAAAGCCTCACTTTCCTTTCAAGTCCCTTCCACCCTTCCTCAAGAAGCTTCTTGTTTTTCATCACAGCCTTCTTCTTTATCCTGTTTCAAAGAAGAATATATTTTGGAAGAAGCAAATGAGTATGCAGAGGAGTACGCTCAATTCATGGCTAGTCAAGAGGATTCCATAAGTACAAATGAGGACGAAATCACCATAGTTACCCCCTTTGATGAACAAGAGGACAAGTCACAGGCTTTCTTCTTAACCTCTGATGAGGAAGAGATCATTTTTGACTATTTCCTCACTTTGCAAGAAGATGCAGAGGAGCATGGACACTCCCTTGACCAAGTCATTGAGATAGGTGACATTATTCTTCAAAAAAGCCATAAACTAGCTAAATATGGAGAAGATAACTTTTGAGACCCAACTGAGTATGCAGAAAGGGTGCTAGCTTTCAGATTTATTCTTTCAAGAGGATGAAGTCATCAAAGATCATGATGATGCAATAGAGCTAGAATTTGAAGAAGATAAGCTGAAAGATAATGGATATCAAAAGGTATAGAGTGAAGAACCAATAGCCAAGAATTTCTTGATGACACATGACAACATGAACAACTAGTATTCGATGGGATTTCAAGGATAAGAAGAGTTTGTGGGTGTTGAACACATGTTTTACTCAGACTCATTCAAATGCAGGCACATCTGTGTGGCTAGTGCAGAGGACATTTCATCAAAGATATACCCATTGCAATCACTAGTATCACAACATAAGTTGGCTTGTCATAAAGAAGACGTTGGAAAGTTCTTTTTTGATCCCAAAGGGAAATAAGGATGATTAATTAATGTAGTTAAGTAGTTTCCCATTCCCACATTATTTTTTATTATTTTCTTGCTTTTATTTTAAAATAAGCATTTTAAACATAGATTTGGTATCGTAGAAGTTTTAATTCTTTAAATTTTGTTGCATTAAATGCTTCCCCAAATCTTTTGAGATCACTAAGTTACCTTGCATCGTAACTCTCATAGCATGTCCACCTCACTGTTTCCTAAAGATTGAGTAGGATTTGTTAATAGTCACCCAAATTTAATGCTATTTGGGACTTGATAGGCCCATAAATACCCCTTAGCAAGTTTTAAAGTTACAAACTCTCAAGCATTCCTACACCTACAAAATATCCTACTTGTTGTGATTATTAGTGCCTAGTAAAATTTTGCTTCAACGAGCACATTTCTACCTTGCATAAGGCTCATACCAAGTATTATATAAGATATAGAGATGGTAGGAACATCATCATCACAACAAGGAACAGGGGCACCTAGATATCTCGATAGGTTAATGGCTAGTAAATCATATGTTGTAGCTCCTATGCAACCATCAAGAAGCTATCTAAGAACCAGAGTCTTGGGAGTTAGTCAAATTAGTGACCCATCAAAGGTAAGGGACTATGTAGATGGAATCATGGACCCGATCTTGTAAAGAGCTAGTAATAAGAACCTAAGAGAAGGGACACACCAAAGGTGTCTTCAAAGAGCTAGGGCAAGGCAATATGAGACATTAAAAATGAGGATATGGACCTCATAACTAGCTCAATTCATTGTCCCAACCATGCATCCATGCCTTGATGTGATCAAATTATGTGTGGACTTACTCCATGCACAATCTTGCACCATCTAACAATGCTCCTTCATACTGCAGGTCACCCCACAAGCTATCAGGGACATGCTTGCCCTATAATATGATAGTACCACCACCTTCCCCACTATTGATAAGATGCAAAGGACATGGGAAAACATCAACACTCAGACAAGGTTTCTAAGGTCTGAGTTGCAAATGGCCGATGGTGATACAATGGTACCCATGCTCCCTGCATCAAGAACTCAGTTCACACCCTCTAGCCAAGACGCACTATCAATGATGGCTCTCATCTTTAGCTTGAAGGATGACATGAAGGTATACATAGAGCAAATGGCCATCCTTTTCCAACTGAAGACAGTCAACAAAATGTAGGAGTATTGACTCGACTTCTTGGAACACATCACCTTCTCAATGGTGGAGTAGCTCACCCAGTTCAGGTCAAAGGGGGTATTTAGGTATTCCTCCTTTTTGTTCCATCTTATACTACATCAAAACCCTGACATTTTCACCCACTATATGAATCTGAACCTGTATGACCTAGATTTTGACCCCCAAAGGACCATTCTTGTGTCTGCATGGACACATGTTTTATCAAAAAATAGTGACTCATATGATTTTTGGGAACTATTTATTACCCTTGTTCTCCATTGCCTTAGCCCTGAGCCTGTCATAAATAGGTTATTCCCAAGTGTTATGAACCTCCTAGTCAGTTGCCTAATCTCGTGTGACTTCTATTTCAGGTCCCATCACACAATCATAAGGGTCCATAGATTTTATGGAGAACCAGTGTTGTTACCAAAGACCTTAACTCTTAGGTTAGCATTCCTAGAAGTCACCAGGTAGGTGTCAGTAGTTGATAATGAATATAGCTCTGGGAAGAAGAAGAGGAAAATGTATAATTTTCCCATGGATGGCAGGCAATGTAAGCTTGGAAGCCAGAGAGGTTGAAACTATGTTGTTGAGGAAGCTGGCCTTCATGGGGTTCTTATTAGTTGAGGATAAATGGGTTTACAACCCAGCTAATTACATAGCTTCCATGGTGAGGACCAATAGGATTGGGGCTAGGATTGCACATGAAGGCCACCCTTTTTGGGAGACCAAAAAAAATCCTACAGAAGATGCCCCTGGTCTCTATGTTGAACTAACATATTTCCCCCCCATAGAATAGACCATGGGAAACCTTCTATGACAAATAGAGGGATTATGATCCCAAAGTCAGGATGACTTCTATTTTGAGAAGGACGTTGAGGAACAAGGGTTGGGATGCAAAGAAGATTGAGGCCTATTGGAAATATAGCCAAGAAATTTCCCAAACAACCCACACTTTTGGAGGCATGGACTCAGATGAAAGATGGGAAGAACTCTGGGATGAGTGTCATCCCTCCCCTACTTCTAGCCCAGAAACAAGCCAATTACCAACACTAAAGACAAAGCAAGAAGCTGGAGTCAGACCAAGCCAGCAACTACAAACCACAGGGCAAGTTGCAACTATAATAGAACAACAAAGGAGTGTGGTGTCTTCACCACCAAAAGCCACCTCATCATCAAGAGTGATTGAAGTCCTCGATTCTCCACAAGCACCACTGTCAACTGTAGAGATGGAAGGGAAACAAATGTAGCTAGAGGTAGAGACACCTAGGAAGAGGAGGGTGTAGTTCCATTTGAATTCAAAGGAGGAAGAGGAGCCTTCATAGTGCCCAGTGCAAAGCACTGCAACTTTCCCTCAGGTAAGTATCACTTACACTCTTCCCTCTTAGTCTACCCCTTTCCCTATTAGCGTGGTGCCTCCACCTAGCCAAATGACACCTCCCACCACTACTACCATCCCAATTTTGCAATTCACCCCATCCTTAGTGCCTCAGGCCCTAACACTTCCCCATTTCTCCCCCTCTATTCCTAGAAAGATGCCCCTACAACTCAACCCTAGCCAACAAATGGCTATCCAATACGGTCTACCACAAGGGTATCCTTTCACAGGAGTACATATTGCATCCCCTTCCACCTTCCAGATGCAAGCCAATGTTACTAGGAAGGCAAGAATAGCCTGGCTAGAGAAAAAAAGAATCAAAGAGAATAAAGCACTGGTTATTCAACACTTACAATCACAATTTGACCCCATCCAACAGTAGCTGATAGTGACCCATTTGTCACCCAACATTGCTAAGCTGAGTGACTAAATGTAGTTGGAGGACTACACAATGAATGTAGTGGCCATTGACATGTCCCTATTCAGGCCCCAAGACAGAGTCAAGCTACTGACAGAATCCACTTCTATGGTCACAGAGGATTATTTGAAGAAATAAAAAATACTGTAGAAGATGGAGGCTGATTTGGCCAAAGAAAAGGTGAACTATAATAGTTTGGCCAAAGAAATAAACAAGAGAGATAATGAAATAGCTAGTCTGCATAAATAGTTATAAGATATTATTTCCCTCCAAACCCAATGGGTAGTCCAGGCCCAAAATGATTCCTTGAAAATAGAGCTCGCACTTGCAAAAGATGCAATAATAGCCCTTAGGTGGGAGAATGCAGCGTTGCAGGGAAGAGTCAAAGGACTCCAGCTGTAGGTTACCCAATCATAGCAAGGGCTACTAGAGGAGCAAAACAAGACTGTGGCTTTTGAAGCCCAATTACAAGTAGAGCAACAAAGGATGGCACAACTGACAATTGAGCTAGCCAATAGGCCAAGAGGTGTCAGAGTAATGCAACTGGTGAAGGAGCTCTACGAGTCAGCATGGGAGAGAATCTCTTCAGAGATTATCTAGCTCAGGCCATTTCTCACTTTCCTACTCAATGCATAGCAATTGTGTGAGAGGGTGGAAAATTTAGTTCAAAACACTCTAGCCACAGTCTCCAAAAGAGTCATAGAATCCCATTCATTATTTCAGAATCTCTATGACATAATGGATGCAACATTGGTAGCCGCAGGGATCCCTGATAGAATGGTTGCTGTGAAATGGGTCAATGAAGTGCTCAGTTGCAATGCCACAACCAACAGTTGTAAAGAATGTCTCTAACTTGTGAAAGAGGGAATCAGTGAGATAATACACCATATTGAAGATTTGGTGCAACTAGGCCTTCCTTCTCCATTTTTGGATGCAAAGATGGTGTTGATGGTGGACCAAATCGAACCATTGCTATTGGCCAAGTAGAGGGACCAAATAGTTTTCTAGAACTTGCAGGATGATTCCTTAGTCTTGAAAGTCAAAGCTATCCTGGTTCCTATTTCCTAGCTAGAATTCAGACTGAAAGCCACAGTCTAGATCTTGAAAAACTTTTTGCACAAGGATATCATTAACCATGATCTGGCTTTCACTGAATTGCAGAACAAGCAAGGGTTATTTGACCATGAGTGGTCAATCTACCAGACAACACTTTTGAAGCTATAATATTTTGAAATTTTGATAGAGCGGGAGTCAGGTTCTTTTTCAGCAAGCTCAAAATTATTGGGGCTCACTAGTAACTGTAGAGTATTTTTTACTCTATGTCATATTTAAATTTTTTAATTGAAGCCCTGTAATTTTAGATCCTACACACCTTAGACATAGCGGCAAAGTTTTGGAGCAGAGGGTGGGTTCATTTTTGCCAAAGTGTTGAAACACAGCAGAAGCTACCAAGTGTCACCTTCTGAGCATGAGTCCTTTTTCCCTTTCTATTTCTTTCATTTCATTTTTGGCCTAAGTATTGAATTCGAGTGGAAGCTTCCAAGTGTCAACTTCTGAAACATGGAGTCAGCTAGTTTTCACTCTCTGAGCCCCTTCTTTTAACTTTCTAGAAGGCCATAGAATGTGCCACATATCCAATAGTAGATAAGCAAAATGCACCATGTGTTAGCATCTACATCTCATAAAGGCACCCACATTTCATTCTACTTTTTCAGCAAAGACTTTCAACTAGAAAAGCAGCAGAGTAGCAAAAAGTGTCATGTGGCAATCACAAAAGGCCCTGAACCACCTTTTTAAAGAAGCAACAGAAGTCACCACGTGTCAGCATTTAGGAGACTTTGGTTCAATCCCTGGGTCTAATTTATTTGTTCAACGCATAAAGGCATCATTTCATTTTGCTTAAGTGTCAAAGTGCGGTGGAGGCTACCAAGTGTCACTCTCTGAGTCCCTTTCTACTTCATCCCCAACAATAGTGGAATACCACATACCCCTAGTAGGAGAAGTGAAAGATGCCACGTATCTTCCTAAGAGTAGCGGAGGTCACCATGCATCAACTACTGAGAGATCATCTTTGAGCTTCATTACCAAATAAGATTGTGGTGGGCCTCGGGTGTTACTTCAAAGGTCTATGGAAGCACTGAGGAAACAAGCAACGACTGCCACATGCATCCATTCCTTTCTGAAAAGTTTTTAAGGTAAGGAACACGGTGAGTTTTATTTTGTTAAAACTACAAAATATCGAGGAAGCAGATTGTGATAGGTGTCGAAGGCAGAGCGTCCCTGTGCAGAATATAGAAAAAGTGAAAGGCACCAAGTGTCATTCTCTGGTGCCCTCTAAAAAGAGAGAATTTTCATGATTGACTAAGTGTTCTTATGTCCATCTATATGTTATAGTAAATATGGAGGGAAACTCAACGAGATTTATTCCTAGTAGATAGAACAGTGCACTGGGTAGATTTTTGGGGCTTACAAGCATTAAAGGCCCATTTATTTGTCCCCTAAAGGTAGAGGTAGAGTAGACAGTTGAGTGGCCAAACAGGTGATGGAATGAGAAATTTAGGCACAAAGGGAGGTATTAGGCATGAATTGCCATGCCACAGTCAGGGCAATTCGTGATAAGACCAGGATGCATCTGAGGCATTGAAAGCGCCGTCTATTTTGTCCCCTACACAGGAAGGACAGAGTGGAATTGTGTGGGAAAGGGATGATGGAAGGAGTGATCTGAGGCTATAAAAGAAGAAGAATTGTAAAAAGGGGGGAATTTTCTCATAGTTTTAGACTTTCTAGAATTTTGACTAGTAATATCATTTGCTCTTGTCTCAATTTTCTTGAGTTGTAAAGTTGATGTAACTGTGCATGTTTCTATGCCTTTTATGTGGCTGAATGAATTAAGAAGATTGAGCTCCATCCCTTGGTTGGTGTTATCTGTGTCATTTGCAAAGAAGTTTATACTGTAGATTTTTTGAAGTTGTGATTAGGCATGTCATTCACTTTTGTCTCATTTTTTTGAGTCGAAAGGTTTACATAACTGTACGTGACTTCTGTGCCTCTTATGTGATTGAAAATTCTATTAGGAAGATTGAACATTATTCCTTTGTTGACATTCCATGTATCTCAGCAAAAGAATTCCCTGTTGTGAGCCTTTATTTTTGTTATTTTAATATTTTACATTGATCATGCACTTGTCTGTTCTTAAATGTACTTGAATCCTATAATAGTCTCACTGTGCTCAGTTTAGGATTAGGATTACACTCAGGCACATCACCATAGTTAGGTTTTAGTTCCTGCATTTGCATTTTTGTTTAATCCCCTATCCCTTTTCCCCAGCACCCAATGTAAAAGAAGAGACCAGCTTCTCTAAAATCTGGAGGTTGTTTCAAGCCGCATTGTCCCATAGCTTGAAACTTCCCATTGTTGATTGATTAAGATCAAGTGCAAATTTAAATCATCAACAAGTAAAAATTTTGTGTCAATTAGAGTAAGTAAAAACTGATAGGAACTTTCTTACACGATAACAATTCTAATATAAGAAGACATATAGCTAACGAGTTTTCAAGTAATTTTTTAATGAATTTAAGTGTATGAATAGGCAAAGGGATCCTATAGGGTTATACTTCTATCAACCCCCTTCCCCCCCGACAACAAGCCACATGTAGCCCAGACTCATAACATGAAATTGGGTAAGAAGAACCTATAGGGAAGGAATTACAAATTATTGAATAATAATCATTAGTATTATCAATTTATCCTTGGGATACATCTCCAAAAGTAATAAAAATTGTTCAAAATAATCAATCTAATCTGCAACAAATGTAAACTATAGCTTTGACACATAATCCTATTCAAATATTCTTTGATCTACTTCAAATGAGCCTATACCGATTAGAAATACCATTTGTAACATTTATTGGGAATAAATTAGAGATAAAAAAAATATTTAATAAATTCACAAGTTAAATTTTCTCCTCAAGGTATAACACTTACCTATCTCATTGTATTAGACCCAAATAAAGATGTTGTTGATAATTTCGCTAGCATTGGTCAAAGTTGCTTATGTGTAGGTTTTTAAGAAGTCTCCATTCATTGAGTAAAGATTAGAAAATTTATAAAAAATATAATACAACCTTAATCAGTCCAAAACAATGCTCAAAAATAACTCATAAATCCAAATTTTGATAGAGGTTTCTTTTATTCTTCTAACATGCTAGTTACAAACTAGTGAATGCAATTTTCAAATGCTCATAAAATGAAGGTGAGTAAGATTTGAATATAATGGTATTATGGATATTTTGGGGGATATATTCTCTAAATATTATATTAATTGGTTTCATGTTATAGTTACTTAAATTTATGAACAATCGTTAAGAAGAAAAGGTGCTCTAAAACCCTTTTATACCGTAAAGGCTTAGTTTTAAGCAATATGTTTACATTTTTGAGTTATTTTTTGAAAAATAAAAGTGGTGTGAAATCTTATTTAGAATATATTAAATTTATAAACCTTCCTAAATCAAAATTTTATATTAAATAATAGAGAAAACAAATGTACATATATCAGGATTTTAAGCAAGCAAGAGAGACAATCATAAAAGACATTTTTTTAGTAGTTTAAGAGATTGTTTGAGCAAATACAATGGTTGTAATACTGATATGGTTATTAAATTTTATAATTAAAAATTAATTAGTTATTTTTCCCTCATAAAACTCAATAAAATGGCAAAAATTAGACCTATAGGCATTTAGAAATAAAACTATGCAAGCTAGGAAACTCTAAAAAGTGCATATTTTGGGTTTTATTGCATGAAATATATTTCAATTTTACATATACATATATTTTAATTTAGTTTAATTTTTTTAAGTGTTTTAATATCTTTACTATACTTTATGAGAGATAAAATTCCAAAACATGGGTCTAATCATGAAGGAAACCAAGGTTCTTCACAATTTTATTCACAAATGGAGTTGAAAATGAGTGTTTCAGGTCCTTTCAATGACAAAAATTATTTTAGAGTGTTTATAATTAATTTATATTTTTTAATAAATTATAATAAAATTAAAACTAATTCAAAATAGGCATATATCATTGAAAAAATCTCCTGATCACCCTTAAGATAACAAACAGGCACTTTTCTATGGAATTTCGTTTGGGATTTTGGTGAGGAGTTTTGAAGATTTTTAAAAAATTATAGGTATAACCCATTTGTATGTATAAAATTAGAATATTTAGTGTGTTTTTTGAGGTCTTTAACTCATTTTAGACTACCTAATCCAAATCAGGGTTTTGAGAGCAAGAAAACTCAAGAGCGCACAAAATGGCATTTTTTAAAGTTGTAAATGGGGTTTGGAGATAAATATTTGTTATAAGGTCTATTTCACCATGATTATTATTTTAAAATAATATTTATACTTTTTCCCTAATTAAATAATTCAAATTCATCAAGTTTTAGGTTCTCACAGTGCATTCAAGAAGCTTGTCAAGTTGTAGAAGATAGGCATATCTAGAAGAACTAGTATGGAGTGTTATAGTTGTCATCATCAAAGGAAATATTATCTTATATTTTTCATTAATAATTAAACATAAACATTATATTATATCTCTAACTTATATTCCCCCCATATTTCTAAATTTAGAAAAGATCAAGTCAAACAGAAGAAGCCTTGAAAGAGCCCTAGAAAAGTGGAGTTTGAAACATGCAAAAGTGGAGAAGTTGAGTTGAAATATTGGTTAAAATTTGAGGATATATTTTCATCAAATATAATCCTTATAATTTCAAAATTAAATATATCTCCTACTATTCCCCCCTTTGGTCTAAATTTATAAAGTCAAGAAGTCAAAGATACATGCAAGATGCAAGTGAGATAAGTAAAGACAAACTCCAAATTGCAAGTCAAGATAAATCAAAGTCAAAATACAAGATGACATAAAGGTAAATAAATTAAAACTTAAAAATGAATGAAATATAAAAATTAGTATATTGAATGTCAAAAATATTTTAAACTATCCACAAGGAGTTAACTAAAGATAGTCAAAGATCTCTTCTAGGTAAAGACTATTCACACACATATAACAATCTTTGACTTTTAAAACATCCAAACTACATTTTATCTCTCATTTTTCCAATTAAAATATGTTTAAACTCAAATTATACATTTTTATTTAGATTAATTAAATCTTTATTTGGTTTTTAGTTAGTGGAGTTGAAGTAAAAAGTGAACTATGACTATACATGGACTCATTCCTAGTTTGGATCTTCTTGTCTTACCTCTCTCTTATTCATTTCTATATTTACATTTATTTTTGTATTATTATGATCATATTATTAATTTTTATTACAAAAAAACTACCAAAATTATTACCACCTCACCTTTGAAGCAATAAGAAGTTGATGTTTCCTCTATTTTTAAGTTGTTCATGGCGTTTATTTTTAATGTTCATTGATGTAACTTAGTGAATGACTGATTTTTTTATGTTTATGTCTAAATATCTTTCCTTTATGTATAAAATAAGAAATTTTTTAGGTCATATAAAATTTATAAGTCTAATTTCTACCTAATTTGAAAGTGAATTCAACCATTATTCATTCCTTTCAAGCTAGTGTGAGTGTTTTTCTAGACCTCTATGTGAAACACTGATGCAAGAGTCATTGTATGAAGATGAAATGAATGTTTATAGGTTATTTAGATTAAAAATTGTGTCAATTATCTATATAATTTATTTTAACATTGGTGAATCGCCCTAATTTTTAATTTTCATTTCTATTTTTAGCTTTATAATTACTCCTACCCTTTTCCTAATCAAGAAATCACATAATTAGAGAGTTTAGAGAGAATTATGTGAGTTTACCAAAGGGAACTAGCCATTAATATATATATATATATATTATCTCAAATATAAATTCCCACATATTAGATAGTTTCTATTATATCAATAGGAGTGAGAATAGGAAAACATTCTTGTAAGGGTGTACTTTTGAGTGATAACAATTTTTGGCACACCTGGTGGGGTAATAGCACAAAAGATTGATAATGATTGGTGTTGGTTTTAATAATTTGAAGAAAAGGTATTTTTTAATTACTTAGTATCTAGTGACTCCTATTTATATACATTTGGTTTAAGCAATTCGAGTGCCTAAATATCATCAGTTGGTATGTATTTCAATCATCCATTTTATAAACATGTAGCTTTTGTACCTTTATACTCTTCATATCAAGTTAAAAATATTCATGGATTCACCAAAAATGGAACTAAACTAGTAGGACATCAATACTTTCATGATATTTAAACCACTCCCACCCCTAACCATACTTCCAATAAGCCTTAGCAAAATCATGTTCTTTCTAATCAGCCTAAAAAAAGTGTATAAGAGATATGACTTGACTTTAAGAGACAATGTATAGAGGGTGATATGATGGAGGAATATAATATAAATCAATATATAATTTCATGTTAAAACTATATACATAAAAAATATATTGAGTATAATACAATAGTTACCCATGAGAGTGCAAAGAATTAATTCTAAAACCCTATGTTGGAAATAAGAACTAAAACCCCTTGAACCTTAAAGACAGTCTAATTTATTCAAAATTAAAAGTTTTATGAATATTAATCCTATGAAATGTTCTATGCCTATGAAATATTTACTCACTCTCCCCAAGATCATAAGACCATTCCATCTTGAAAACCTTCTTGGACCAAGAACCATGATTATGTCATGCCTCCTCTTAAGAAAGATCCTCCTCCTATGCCAATCCAAAATCAAGAAATGGAGAAAGTTGTGGAATACAAACAATGAAATTTTCCAAGTTTATTGATCCCCTCATCTAGTCCTCAAATTAAAGTTTTCCATGAAGATCAAGGCATATCATAATGTTATAGGTTGATTATTGAGTGTAAAGAGAAGCATGAAGAATTTCTAACATAAGTTTTTTTCCCTTTCTTCAAAGAAATATTGAATAAAACTATTACTTCAAAATCTCAAATCCTTATTAATACCTAATCATTCCCAAATCCCATTCAATATCAGCTTATAATGACATATGTTTTTTTACCACCAAATGAAACCTCTTGTTCTCCCACCATATCCCTTTTTGAAGGAGGACCTATTGTATGGAAGGAAAAATAAGAACATTCAAATGAACAATAAAAATTTTTAGAATAGGATGATCAAGAGTTGTGTTAGTCAAATGAGCTTTAATTTGAAATAGAATAAGATCATGTTACAGCCTTTGAGGATCAAAATCAAATTGTAGTTGAAAGTGAGACTCAAGATGTCTATCATGAAGATGTTCAAGAGGACATGGCAATAACTAGTGAAATTATAGTAGTGGTTTCACATGGTAACAAACCTATACATTAAATATGTAAAGATGAAGAATTTACAAGTGAGGACTAAAAAAATTTTGATGACTTATGGCAGTAGTACTTCGAGTTGATTCAAATTTTTAAGAATCTTTGTAGGCCTACATCTCCTTGTGAAGACATTGATAAAGTGATTGTGAAGGTAAATCAAAATGTGGTTACTTTGTAAATATTTATTTCTATGAAATAGAAACATGAGGTAAGTATTGAAATACATGATTAGTTTGTTTATATTGTATATATGTTTTTTTTAGTTGATTCACTTGGAGACAAGTCAAAGAGTTTGACAAGCAAAAAAAGAGTTGATCCAACCAAAATGGCACCTAAACAACAGCTTGTTAGTCATCTTTGTCAACCACATGGAGAGGACCTGAGAATTTTTTTTAATCTAGGTGGATGTTTAGTGTTGTACATAGTATTTTTAGTTTTCACTTTCCTCTAAGTGTTATCTTGCACATTTGTTTTGGTTGGTAGTTATTATAGCTTCAATTCAATAAGTAATTATGCACAAGTGTTGTTATTGATTGATGGAATTTTAGTTTCCTATTTGATTATGTTTTCATAAATCCATACCTAAATTGATATATCTATAGATCTTGAGTGTTTAACATGTAAAAATCCTAGTAAAGTGTTAAGAATGTTAATAATTTTGCCACCATTGGTCAAAGTTGCTTATGTGCAGGTTTTCAAGAAGAATCCATTCACGGATTGAAATTTAAATAAAGTATAAAAAATATCATAAAAACTTAATTATTCCAAAACCATAATAAAAACTCACAAGTTTAAATTTTGATAGAGGTTTCTTTTATTCCTTTAACTAGCTAGTTACAAGCTAATGAAGGTAATTTTAAAATGCTCGATAAATAAAGGTAAATAAGAGTTGGTTATAAATTTATTAGGGTAATTTTTGGGAAATTATTCAATAAATATTCCATGAATTTTTTTAGGTTATAGTTTTTTAACTTTATGAATAATCGTTAATAATAACAGGTGCTCTAAAGCCCTTCTTAAACCCCAATGGCTTGGTTTTAAGTAGTATGTTTGCATTTTTGAGTTATTTATTGAAAATAAAAATTGGTGTGAATTTTTATGATACATAAATTACCTTTATAAACTTTATTAAATCAAAATTTAAAGGAAAATAATGGATAAAAATAAAGGTACAGGGATCAAGGTTTTAAGCAAGCGAGAAAGATAGATAGAAAAAGCAATTTTTCAGTGGTTAAAAAGATTGGTTGAGCACATAAAATTATTATAATTATTATATATATTATTAAATATAATAATTAAAAAATAATTAGGTATTTATCCCTCATAAAACTCAATAAAATGGTAAAATTCAGACCTATAGATTTATTTTTTTTAAATATGCAAGCTAAGAAACACCAAAAAGTGTATATTTTGAGTTTTATTATATGAAATATATTCAAATTTTACATGGAGGTATTTTTTGATGTAATTTAATGTTTTTAAGTGTTTTTATGTCTTTTATGTACCTTAGGAGAGATAAAATTTCAAAACATAGGTGTGATTGTGAAGGAAACAAAGGTTTTTCTCTACTTTACTCACAAATGGAGTTGGAAATGAGTGTTTCAGGTCCTTCCAATGAAAAAATAATAATTTTAGAGTATTTATAATTCATTTAAATATATTATTAAAGTATTATTCAATGAAAAACGATTTAAAATAGGCACAACTCATTGAAAAACATCTCTAATTTACCCTTAGGGCAACAAGCAGGCACTTTTCTATGAATTTTTGTTTGAGATTTTGGTGAGGCATTTTCAAAAATTTCAAAATTTTAAATTTATTACCCATTAATACCTATCCAATTATAATATTTTTTTTTAATGCATGTAACTTATTTTAGACCACCTAATCCAAATAAGGGTTTTTTAGAGCAAGTAAGCACAAAATGGCATTTTTTGAAGTTGTACATGGATTTTTGAGCTAAAAAATTATTTGAATGTATATTTCACAATGGTTATGATTTTATAATAATATTTATACTCATTAAATAATTAAATAATAAAAATTTATCAAGTTATAAGTTCTCATAGTGTATTTAAGAAGTTTGTCAAATTGTAGAAGATAGACATATCCAAAAAACTAGTATAGAGAAATATGGTTGTCATCATCAAATGAAATATTAGATGATATATTTAATTAATAATTAAACATAAATATTATCCTCTCTGTATAAATTAATCTCCCCCTTTTTTTCTAAATTTATAAAAGGTCAAGTCAAACAAAAGAAGCCTTCAAAGAGCCTTAAAAAAGTGGAGTTTAAAACATGCAAAAGTGGAGAAGTTGATTTGAATATTTGGTTAAGATTTGAGTCCCTATTTTAATGAAATATAATCCTTATAATTTAAACATTAAATATATCTCCTAATAATCCACCCTTTGGGTTAAATTTATAAATTTAATAATTTAAACATCCATGCAGGATACAAGTGAGATAACTAAAGACAAACTCCAAGTTGCAAGTCAAGATAAGTCAAACTCAAACTCAAAATAAAATTTAAATTTAAATATGAATGCAATATTAAAATTATTTTACTGAATATAAAAAATATTTCAAACTATCCATAAGGAGTTAATTAAAGATAATTAAATATCTCTTTATGTTGAAGACTATTCAAACACATGCAACAACCTTTATATTTTCAAAAATCTAAACTACCTTATATCTCTAATTTTAATTCCATATTTAAATTAAAATATGTTTAAACTCAAATTATATGTTTTAACTTTGAATAATTTAAGCTTGAGTTGGTCTTCAATTAGTGAAGTTGAAGTAAAAAGTGAACTATGACTAGATAAACTCATTCCTAGTTTAGAGCTTCTTGTCTTCTCTCTTCTTCTTCCTTTCCATATGTACATTAATTTTTTAATTATTATTATCAGATTATTCTATTTTATTACATAAACTTTACCAAAAATTTTACTACCTTACCTTTGAATCAATAAAGAGTTGTGTTTTCTTCTATTTTCAAGTTGTTCATGAAGTGTGTTCTTAATGTTCATTAATGTAACTTAGTGAATGGCATATTTTTCTATGTTTATGTATAAATATCTCAAATTTATTTATAAAATAATAAATTTTAAATGTCATATAAATTTATTAATTTTTATTTCTACCTAATTTAAAAGTGAATTCAATCATTGGCCATTCCTTCCAAGCTAGGGTGAGTGTTTGTCTAGACCTCTGTGTGAAATATTGATGCAAGAGTCATTGTACAAAAATGAAATGAATGTGTGTAGTTTATTTAAATTTAAAAATGTGTCAATTATATTCATAATTTACCTTAACATTTTTTTATCACCCCAATTTTTAGTTTTCATTTCCATTTTTAGCGTTCGCATTGTTCCTTCTACATTTTTCCTAGTCAAGAAAGCACATAATTAGAGAGTTTAAAGAGAATTAGGTGAGTGTAACAAAGATAAACATATATTCATCTATATATTATCTCTAATATAATTTACCACACCTATTATAGTTTTTATTATATCAATAGGAGTGATAATAGGCACACGTTCTTACAAGGGTGCACTTCTGAGTGATAACATATGCTCATATGAAAAACATATCCCCATCCATATTTCCTATTTTTAGTGGTATGGAAACAAAGTATATTGATAAATTATTTTTTAATTTCAAGTTAATTTTTCAAACATATGAATACAAGAATGTTAACCAAACACTAAAACTATTTCCATCCACACTCAAGTATTCAACCTTGATATGGTTATCAGCTTACAACAAAAATCCTCTTATATGTGGAAAAAATGGAAATAGTGTTCTTGGATAAATATATAGTACTATAGGGTACGATAATATAACTCTTTTTAATGAAAAAAAATGAAAACATGGAAGACTGTCTTGATCACTTTCTCTTTATCCATAGACAATATGGAAATGGGTTAGAAGAAGAATTATCTTTATATATATATATTAAAGGGTAGATTATAATTTTTTAGAATCTCTAAACCTTGTAGGAAAGTGGTATGTAAACAAAATTGATCTAAAATATACTATATAACTATTTATACATTATTCACGATCAAGGATTGGGATTCAAAAACTAAAATAAGAAAAGGACATAGTGAGATAAGTCAACTCATGGATAATTTTCAAACCTTAAAATAGAAATCTTAGTACATATGAATACCAAACTAGATGTAATTTTATAAAAATATAAATCCACTAAACCCCTATCCATATATTATCCAAGATTAAATATAAACACCTTCTTCATGACTATTCTCTTCATAAAATAGAGATTTT